>MEHQ01000321.1:715769-800745 GCA_008828725.1 Saccharina japonica | reverse complement strand
CCGATGGGGCCCGTAAAATAGCTTTTCGACACCTCACGTCGAATTGTTCAACTTCGACCCTCCCGACAGGGGGGGGAGTACCTGACAACGTCCCCTCCCTCTACGCCTTATCAACAACTATATAAAACTGAAAACAGGGGACATGAGAGAGCACCCCTCCCCCCCCCCCTCCCCCCCCCCTCCATATCTCTCAGCCTCCTTCTGATGCGGAAGTGGAGTCTGCTATTGTTTACGCCAAGATCTCCCGCGGGCTTAAGATGGAGAAGCCCCTCTCCGCGCTCCTCGCTCTCGCCGACTCGGCTTCCGTGGGAAGGGACCCGACGGTTTCGGCATTGGACGGCGTTACTGTGGGGGGGGTGAAGGCGGCGGCGGCGACGGCGTTCCAGTCGGGCATGTCGATGGCCGTAGTGGGGAACATCTCGGAGGTGTGTATGAGTATGTATCATACGTGCCTTTTTTTTTTTTTTGTGTTTCGTTTTTTGTTTTGTTTTGTTTTGTTTTGTTGTGTTGTGTGTTTTTTGTTTTGTTTTTGTTTTTGTTTTGTTTTGTTTTGTTTTGTTTGTTTTTTTGGATGCTTTTATTATGTTTGTAAGATATAGAAAAAAACAAAAAACTATCAGCTGCGAAATGGAGGATTTTCGTCGAATCTCATCTCGGAAAAGCTGTGTGTCACACTACTGTAGTGATACTTCTAGCGCGCTCACCATTACGGAGGACCATAGATTCCAATGCGCCCCGATGGTCTAGAGGTAACCTCGAACGCTTCTGAACGTTGATGCCTGGAGTTCGAATCTCACGTGGGTCGGACTTTTGAGTTTATTTGCAAAAATAAATAAAAAACGGAATCAACTGCTGAGAGCGCCAATTAATAGTAGCGTGGGTAGGCACAATTCGATGCGAGTCGACGAGGGAAGGAAAGGCTGAAGTCTTCTCGCGATAAAAATGCAAGGCAAGAACCGTAGTGGGGGAGGAGGGAGAGGAGCCTACTTTGTGACCCCGGATCTGAGTTACGACTAGGGAGGAGAGAGAAAGGAAGGGCGAAGATAATAAATGGGATAAAAAAAAAAAAAAAAAAAAAAAAAATAGTAAACACTAGTAAATAAGACCTATGGTCCACACAAAAACCTGTATAGTTAACTACTTTTACTAACAATATTTGGTCCTATTTACTAGTGTTTACTATGCTCCTCCGTAATAGGGGTTTGATGTTACCATGTAACTTACCTTTACGCAGAGAGGGACGTTGCTGTTCATGCAGGGTATACATAATTTTCCTGCGGAAATAAGTTTGTTGTAATGCTACCACACCCGGCCCACGTTTGGCAAGTTCAATAAAGCCTGCCAGGTACGATACAACGCATTGCTTTTAATTTATTCATACGTACTAAATCAAGTCATTCATTAGTTTTCACCTTCGAAGTAGTAACGTACAGCAGTAGTAGTGTACATATAAAAACGTTTGTCACTATAATATTAGTCTATTATTAATAGTCCCTTTGGGACCCCCGAGATAAGCGACAAAAAAAAACACAGCCTTTTTGGTGCCTATCTGAACCGTCTCCGAGCAGCGTTAATAATCGAGATGATGTTGCTACCCGTGCCCGTAAGGGTCCTTGCACCGTGTCTCGGACACCAATCATTGCATGTATCGTCCACCAATCACGCAGCAGTGGCCGTTGCTATAATGGCGTAACCGTCATGTTTTATCGCCAATTTTTCACTCTCAACTCCTAAAAGGGTTTATTTCCAGGGAATGTTGCTGTAAGAAGAACAGCCCCCCCCCCCCCCCCCCAAGCAATGTCTGCCTGGTTGGTGAAAACCCAACGTGCTCCGTCCCGGCATTGAAGGGATGCGAGGGTCTATGGTCATACGACTACGGCCGTGCACGACATGAGTACCCCCCCCCTCCCGCGCCCCGCTTTGCATTTCGCTTTTCCGCTGCTTTTCCGCCCCAGGTACCGCACAAGCAGGACCTTGCGCCATCGGCCTGATCAGATCGGGCAAGGGAGCGAGTTTCTTGGTTGGTCTGATTGGATGTGGATGGAGGAGCGTCTTAATTTCGTTGGCTTGATCGAACCGGGGAGAACCTGATTGCTCTGACTGGACGCGGGAGAGTCTGGCTGACTTGCTCTGATTGGATATTACGATTGCTCTGATTGGACCGGGGGGAGAGTCTGTCTGGCTTGCTCTGATTGGATGCTATGATTGCTCTGATTGGACCAGGGGGAGAGTCTGTCTTGCTCTGATTGGTCGTAGGATTCTAGTCTTGCCCTTTTGCTTTTGACATGGGAGCGAGCGCCCGGCTGCTCTGATTGTTAAGGGGAAAGGTCTCGAGGAGAACTACACCGGCTACTATAGGCACCGACGTTGCCTCGAGGAGGGTAGTAGTGATAACTCGCTGCATGGAACTAGTGAACCCGTATTTTTCTTTATATCCGACGTCGCTTGTCGTGCGGCGCCATTAAAAGGGGGACGGACGGGCGCCCGCCACAGTTTTTCTTGTGAGCTTGTGAGCGAGCGGACGTTGTTTTGTGTTGGGGAGTTTGAGAGGCGGGGGGAAAAGAGGGATGAAGAGGGATGCGCGGGGGAAGGGGGCCTCACAGCAGGGCACAAATCAATAAAAATCAAACACATCCACGATCTATTCATGATTCCGAAAAAAACCCGAACGGCTTGACCTTGAATGCTGTGTTGAGACAGCGGCCAGGCATGTCGGGTGTACCCGGGGCGCCAATGGGAAACAGAAGCTGTGTTATGTCCCTTGTGGGAGGGCCCCCCTCTTCCCCTCCGCCCCTGGAAGGTGGTCTACCAGCAGCGCAATGCTTCTTCTTCTTGCGGCCGAAAAGCGCATGGCAGATCTCTGTCCCCATCCTTATGGGCAAGAATTAATGACAAATTCTTGCCCCTTCAGGCGCGCGTTCACGATGATCTCTCGATCTTCGTCCGGCTACGTAGCTTTCCCATACGACTGTGGTTCTGCTTAGGGGGTTAGACAGCAACTAATCAACGCCTGCTCAACGTAGAACCTGTCTCTTATACACATCTCACTACGTACTACTACGTAGTGGCGGGGATTATCATGCCATCAAACCGTTTCGATGATGTATGTCGGCGATCGAACTTTTCGATAACGCGCGGGTCTGGTTCGATTCGAGTATGGTGCTGTGATACTCGTACCACTGCTGTATGTACGTAGTGTGACCATGACCGGGTATATAGTGGTGGATATTATATCGTATCAAAAGTTTCGATGTATCGAAATATCGAACTTTCGATATATCGGAATATCAATAGTTTCGACATATCGGAATATCGAAATTTCGATACATCGGAATATCGAACTTTTGATATCTCGGAATATCGAACTTTCCATATTATCGAAATATCGAACTTTCCATAGTATATCGAAATATCGAACTGTCGATATATCGAATTATCGAACTTCCCATATATCGAAATATCGAACTTTCCATATATCGAAATGTCGAACTTTCCATATATCGATATATCGAACGTGTGTTTGCCCTCTCGATCCCCTGGTATTCCCGTCCCCGTGTTTTTTTTTTGTGTGGATACTGAACGAAATCTTTTGACTTAACGGGATCGAATATGGAAATCGTATCGATTGCTTTTTTTGTTTTTTTCGTTTTACCTGTATTGTGTCGAACTCCGCCCTCCAACACGTATGGCGGGGAGTCTCTGCAGGGCTCTTGTCTTTTTTTGGCGGCTGAGATAATGTTGGTGTACTGGTGTTGGTGTTGGTGTCGGTTGTTGTTGTTGGTGTTGGTGCTGTTGTTGCTGTTGTTGTCTTCTGTCGTTTTGTCGATTCGTTCTGCTGTCTGTCCGTCTTCAACTCAGTACCAGTTTGTCCCTCCGTCGGCATTATTTTCCGCCCGTCGGTCTTTTCGAGGGCGCGTCGGTCTTTCCCTCGGTACACACCCGGCCGTCTTTCTGTTTTTTTTTTCTGATCCCGAAATATACAGAATGTGCAATATACCTGGTGTACTGTTGTACGCACAAATCAACAAAACAACAAAACTATGTAACAAAAAAACCCCTCCCTACTATCAATAACGATCATCTATATCTATGTTATGAATATGTTATGAAGATGTTATGAATATGTTATGAATACGTTATGAATATGTCATGAATATGTCATGAATATGTTATGAATATGTTACGAATATGTCACGAATATGTTATGAATATGTTATGAGTATGTTATGAATATGTTATGAATATGTTATGAACACGTTATATGAATATGTTTTGAATATGTTATGAATATGTTATGAATATGTTAGGCGCGCCGGCGTACGAGGCGCTCGAGGCCCTCTTCAACACCCGCGCGGCGGTGGCAGCGGCTAACACCGGCGCCACGGCCTCGGGCTTCAACGTTACCTACACGGACGCCGGCCTGATCGGCGTTACGGGCACTTGTGCCAACGGGGGAGCCGCGGCCATGACGCAGGCGCTGGTCTCGTGCTTCTTGGTGAGAAACGAAGACGACGATGATGACTGACTGTTGCACTTTACGAGCCGTGTCTTTGCTAGAAGTAGGAACGGTGTTTTTGTCTCGAAAGAGATGCGTGGTCAATGGCCAAATGACTAAGGCAAGCAACAAATGAGCCTAGTACCCCCCCCCCCTCATACGACTACGGCCATGCATGAAAATGAAGCAAAACATTTCTTTGTAATATATGGAAACAACGTAATGAGCGCCCAGATGTTGGAGGTGTCTCTATTAGGAGTAGGAACGGTGCTCCGTCTCGAAAGGGAAAAGGGATGCGTGGTCAATGGTCAAATGACTAAGGCAAGCAACAAATGAGTACGCCCCCCCCCCCCCTCTGCCCCCCTCCCCTCCCTCACCTCGTTTCGTTTCCGATGGGGCCCGTAAAATAGCTTTTCGACACCTCACGTCGAATTGTTCAACTTCGAC
This sequence comes from Saccharina japonica, assembly GCA_008828725.1. Lineage (NCBI taxonomy): Eukaryota > Phaeophyceae > Laminariales > Laminariaceae > Saccharina > Saccharina japonica. The sequence continues at coordinate 795,803 of MEHQ01000321.1, read as the reverse complement.
CCTCCCGACAGGGGGGGGAGTACCTGACAACGTCCCCTCCCTCTACGCCTTATCAACAACTATATAAAACTGAAAACAGGGGACATGAGAGAGCACCCCTCCCCCCCCCCCTCCCCCCCCCCTCCATATCTCTCAGCCTCCTTCTGATGCGGAAGTGGAGTCTGCTATTGTTTACGCCAAGATCTCCCGCGGCCTTAAGATGGAGAAGCCTCTCTCCGCGCTCCTCGCTCTCGCCGACTCGGCTTCCGTGGGAAGGGACCCGACGGTTTCGGCATTGGACGGCGTTACTGTGGGGGGGGTGAAGGCGGCGGCGGCGACGGCGTTCCAGTCGGGCATGTCGATGGCCGTAGTGGGGAACATCTCGGAGGTGTGTATGAGTATGTATCATACGTGCCTTTTGTTTTGTTTTGTTTTGTTTTGTTTTGTTTTGTTTTGTTTTGTTTTGTTTTTTTGGATGCTTTTATTATGTTTGTAAGATATAGAAAAAAAACAAAAAACTATCAGCTGCGAAATGGAGGATTTCGTCGAATCTCATCTCGGAAAAGCTGTGTGTCACACTACTGTAGTGATACTTCTAGCGCGCTCACCATTACGGAGGACCATAGTAAACACTAGTAAATAAGACCTACGGTCCACACAAAAACCTGTATAGTTAACTACTTTTACTGACAATATTTGGTCCTATTCACTAGTGTTTACTATGCTCCTCCGTAATAGGGGTTTGATGTTACCATGTAACTTACCTTTACGCAGAGAGGGACGTTGCTGTTAATGCAGGGTATACATAATTTTCCTGCGGAAATAAGTTTGTTGTAATGCTACCACACCCGGCCCACGTTTGGCAAGTTCAATAAAGCCTGCCAGGTACGATACAACGCATTGCTTTTAATTTATTCATACGTACTAAATCAAGTCATTCATTAGTTTTTCACCTTCGAAGTAGTAACGTACAGCAGTAGTAGTGTACATATAAAAACGTTTGTCACTATAATATTAGTCTATTATTAATAGTCCCTTTGGGACCCCCGAGATAAGCGACAAAAAAAAAACAAAGCCTTTTTGGTGCCTATCTTAACCGTCTCCGAGCAGCGTTAATAATCGAGATCATGTTGCTACCCGTGCCCGTAAGGGTCCTTGCACCGTGTCTCGGACACCAATCATTGCATGTATCGTCCACCAATCACGCAGCAGTGGCCGTTGCTATAATGGCGTAACCGTCATTTTTTATCGCCAATTTTTCCCTCTCAACTCCTAAAAGTGTTTATTTCCAGGGAATGTTGCTGTAAGAAGAACAGCCCCCCCCCCCCCCCCCCATGCGACTCGCCCAATACCTCACGGCGCGAAGCGCTTCGCGCTTGGTGCAAGCAATGTCTGCCTGGTTGGTGAAAACCCAACGTGCTCCGTCCCGGCATTGAAGGGATGCGAGGGTCTATGGTCATACGACTACGGCCGTGCACGACATGAGTACCCCCCCCCTCCCGCGCCCCGCTTTGCATTTCGCTTTTCCGCTGCTTTTCCGCCCCAGGTACCGCACAAGCAGGACCTTGCGCCATCGGCCTGATCAGATCGGGCAAGGGAGCGAGTTTCTTGGTTGGTCTGATTGGATGTGGATGGAGGAGCGTCTTAATTTCGTTGGCTTGATCGAACCGGGGAGAACCTGATTGCTCTGACTGGACGCGGGAGAGTCTGGCTGACTTGCTCTGATTGGATATTACGATTGCTCTGATTGGACCGGGGGGAGAGTCTGTCTGGCTTGCTCTGATTGGATGCTATGATTGCTCTGATTGGACCAGGGGGAGAGTCTGTCTTGCTCTGATTGGTCGTAGGATTCTAGTCTTGCCCTTTTGCTTTTGACATGGGAGCGAGCGCCCGGCTGCTCTGATTGTTAAGGGGAAAGGTCTCGAGGAGAACTACACCGGCTACTATAGGCACCGACGTTGCCTCGAGGAGGGTAGTAGTGATAACTCGCTGCATGGAACTAGTGAACCCGTATTTTTCTTTATATCCGACGTCGCTTGTCGTGCGGCGCCATTAAAAGGGGGACGGACGGGCGCCCGCCACAGTTTTTCTTGTGAGCTTGTGAGCGAGCGGACGTTGTTTTGTGTTGGGGAGTTTGAGAGGCGGGGGGAAAAGAGGGATGAAGAGGGATGCGCGGGGGAAGGGGGCCTCACAGCAGGGCACAAATCAATAAAAATCAAACACATCCACGATCTATTCATGATTCCGAAAAAAACCCGAACGGCTTGACCTTGAATGCTGTGTTGAGACAGCGGCCAGGCATGTCGGGTGTACCCGGGGCGCCAATGGGAAACAGAAGCTGTGTTATGTCCCTTGTGGGAGGGCCCCCCTCTTCCCCTCCGCCCCTGGAAGGTGGTCTACCAGCAGCGCAATGCTTCTTCTTCTTGCGGCCGAAAAGCGCATGGCAGATCTCTGTCCCCATCCTTATGGGCAAGAATTAATGACAAATTCTTGCCCCTTCAGGCGCGCGTTCACGATGATCTCTCGATCTTCGTCCGGCTACGTAGCTTTCCCATACGACTGTGGTTCTGCTTAGGGGGTTAGACAGCAACTAATCAACGCCTGCTCAACGTAGAACCCGGCAATCTTTCGTCCGGTCAGCTCGTGTGAGGCTCTAACTCCCGAAACCATTTCAATAAAATATCTTCACCTTGTGACAGTGAACGGTTCACCCTACTCATAGAGCTTCGGTCTATAGAGCAGCGCAATGTTTTCCGATCACTATTCGTACGTACGTATGATATATGTATGTCGCCGGGGGCTTGAATGCGATGCCAATTGTGCCGATGGTTGTCGGTGATGCTGTGGTACGTTACTATTTTCTAGGGCTGGGCACTGGCTGAATCAGTCAGTAGTAGCGATTATACTGTCGTCAAAATCAATCAGTATACTGGATTGCAAGCAGTATACTGCTGTCTCTCGTCCCTCTTCTCTCCTCCCGACACACATTAGGCGGGTTTCCGTACGATAATATGGCGTGTTCCTTGGATGTACGTAACATAAACCTACTAGCGAATATACTGGCCGGGCCAATCAGTAGATTACTACTGCCAGCACATACATACTGTGCCAGTGCGCAGCCCTACTATTTTCTATTTTCTATGTTTTCATTCGAGCAGCGTGGACTCCTTTTTTAACCCATGTCGTGTACACAGGACTCCGGATGCAATTAATTGTGATCCCTGCTCGGTCTCTAATTATGTGACCCCCCCCCCCCCTGGAAATATCACTCCCATTTGGACTCAGATGTTTAGTGATTGAAAAGGAAATATCGTTATCTCCGTGTTGCCTCTCGTGTGAAACTAAAATACAAACACGAGACGCATGCTACGGTAGCCTGCATGCAGGTGCACCATGTTTTTTTACTGACGGTGGTCAGTCACTTGAGGAGCTCTATACTAATAGTAAGTCACCCAAAAACCTAGTTTCGGAGGAAAGTAAAAGTGATACATACCCGACGAGCAATACGAGAGCCTCAAGTACCACAGAATGACGCATGCTACGATAGAGGTGCGCCATGTTTTTTCTGAGCTCTTCACTTAAGGAGCGTCATCCCTCACCGAAAAAATGATTTTGGAGGATAATAAAAGTGCTGCCGGATGAGAAATCTCATGACCGAAGTATACTCTGGAAACATTATTCGTCACAAAAATGAAAGTCCGACGAGTTTGGTTTAAGGAGCCCGATCGTTCAGAAAGCGGTTCAGCCAAAAAGTGCTACCTCTACCGTAGCACGCGTCAGATTGCAACACAATACTACTGAAAGTTCGACGATTCGGGGCTGAGAAGCCGTACCATTCAGTAGCCATTCCAGCCACAAATTGACGCATGCTACGACAGAGGTGTCCCATGCTGTTTCATAGCTCCGCACTTGAGGAGCGCTCCATAACGCACCAAAAAAAAAAAAAAAAAAATACGTTGGATAATAAAAGTGCTACCCGGATGAACACCCTCATAACCTAGTTATACTCTGACAACAACTTTTAACACAAGATTGAAAAAGTCCGACAACCGTTCAGAAACCGTTACCGCCAAAAAGTGCTACCTCTATCGCAGCCCGCATCATAGAGTAGTACTCGTAGTGCCATGTTGTGAAGCGACTATCACACAGTGGGAAGAGCGTGCAGCAGCAGCAGTTGAAGCATCACCACGCTGCCCCGCGTGCGGTAAAGTATCCCCCGACGGTATAATACCCCGACAGCTCGCACTCTGCTTGGTGTTACGCAGCCGATGCTAGAATCGTCATTCGGCCAGACATAGCAGTCCAGGACAAATCTGCCAGGAGACATGATATCGAAAGCGTGGGAAAGTGTGGCAGGCAATATATCGATTCTGCTGTTTCTTGGTATTGTTAAACGTGTTTCCGGCACCACTGACTGGCCTCGGAGGGGTGTCAACTTTACGGGTGTACCTGGTAGGGCCGATTGATCCACACTGCAGTAAATAAAACCTATCAGGTAGAAGTTCAAATTGGTGTCAGTGTGAGGCATGTCGAGGCCATTTTTCTGTCTTGTCGTGGGGTGGGAGAGCTGTCCCCTAACATCTACTGTACACAGTACTCAGCAAGTAAATTTTTCATACGTATCAACCGGCAAAGGCCCACTTGTGAGGGGATTACCCGACCATAAAAACTTATTGAGTCAAACATTCCAACCCCTACCCGTGCGATTGGTCGTCTTAGTGGGCTCTTAGGGCACTCGCTTCGCCCGAATGTTTTTATTTCCCCGTCGTTGTTGTACGTTTTTTTTTTTTTTTTTGTTATCTGTCCAATTTTTGGGGTTACGTAGCACACTATCCGACATTTGTTGTCACTCGATGAAAGTCGCACGGCGGCACAACGCCATGATCCCACCCTAGACCCGTCATGATCCCACCATGGTCCCACCATGGCGCCACCATCGTCCCATCGGAGCCTCCATGGAGTCGCCACGGAGTCGCCATGGGGTCGCCATGGGGTCGCCATTGGCGTTAAATATGACTTCATATAGATCAAGCCGGTATGGCTCTTCCATGGCTCCGCCATGGCGGGCTCAATGCGCCGTGGCGCCTCCATGGCGGACTACAGGACGCCTCCATGGCGGACTCATAACATCATAGGGTCGCCATGGTGGCCTCAATGCGCCATGGTGTCGCCATGGTGTCGTCATGGCGCCACCATGGTGGGCTCGACGCGCCATGGTGCCTTCATGGCGGACTCCATGGCGCCACCATGGCGGACTCGGAACATCATGGTGTTGCCATAGGGTGTCGCCATGGCGGGCTCAATGCCCCATGGTGTCGTCATGGTGTCGCCATGGCGCCTCCATCGCGGACTCCATGGCGGACTCGGGAACACATGGCATCGCCATGGTGTCGCCACGGTGGGCTCAATGCGCTATGGTGTCGCCATGGTGGGCTCAATGCACCACGGTGTCTCCATGGTGAGCTCAATGCGCCATGGTGTCACAATGGTGCCGCCATGGCGGACTCGGAACACCATGCTGTCGCCATGGCGCCGCCATAGTGTTGTTGCATGATGTCGCCATGGCGGACTCGAGCCGTCATCGCGCCTCCATGGCAGACTCCATGGCGCCGCCATGGCGGACTCAGGACACCACACCATGGTGTCGCAGTAGTGGGCTCAAAGCGCCACGGTGTCGCCATGGCGCCGCCATGGTATCCATGCTCGGCTCAATGCGCCATGGTGTCTCCATGGGGGGCTCAATGCGCCATGGTATCTCCATGGTGGGCTCAATGAGCGATGGTGTCGCCATGGTGTCGCCATGGTGGGCTCAATGCGCCATGGTGTCGGCATGGTGTCGCCATGGTAGGCTCGAGCCCCCACGGCACCTCCAAGGCGGGCTCAATGGCGCCTCCATGGCGGACTCGGAACACCACACCATAGTCTCGCCATGGTGGGCTCAATGCGCCATGGTGTCGCTGTGGTGGACTCGAGCCGTAACGGCGCTTTCATGGCGGACTCCATGGCACCGCCATGGCGGACTCGGAACACCACACCATGGTGTCGCCATGGTGTCGCCATAGTGGGATCAATACGCCACGGTGTCGCCATAGCGCCGCCATGGTGTCCATGGTGGGCTCAATGCGTCATGGTGCCGTCATGGCGCCGCCATGGTGTCCATGGTGGGCTCAATGCGCGATGGTGTCGCCATGGTGTCTGCATGGTGGGCTCAATGGGCCATGGTGGGCTCGAGCTGCCATGGCGCCTCCATGGTGGGCTCCATGGCGGACTCGGAACCTCATGGTGTTGCCATGGTATCGCCATGGTGTTCTCAGTGCGCCATGGTGTCGCCATGGCGTCTTCATGGTGGGCTTAATGCCCCATGGTGTCACCATGGTGGGATCGAGTCGCCATGGCGTCTCCATGGCGGATTTTTATTTTCCTCCAAAACCAGTTTTTGACTTGCTATTAGTATGGAGCTCCTCAAGTGAAAAGCCTCAGAAAAAACATGGTGCGCCTCTACCGTAGCATATATCGGATGCTGTGAAACATAGAAATAGTCCGTGAGATCCCGCGGGATCCCGTAGAATCCCGTGGAATCCCCGTAAGATTCCACGGGACCTGCCATGGGAAGTCCCACGGGACTTATCATGACGATTACCCATGGTTCTACCGGTCTTCCCATGTCAGGGTGCTGTCTCTGGGGTGCCTTGGGAAGCCCCATGAGTTGTCGTGGGATTCCATCGCAAGTTTCACGGGCTCGCGTGCAACCCTACGGGATGTGTACCATCATGGGATGTCGGGTAGCATTTTTTTAAGGGTTCCCAGGTGGGTTCCCGTAGAGTCCCTGCGCCGGGAGCCCATGGGGTGCCAATGGAAAGGCCTTTGAGATGCTACGGGAAGGCCCATGGCTCCGCATATACGTACGACTTCTCCTGGCATCCCAATGCATCTTATTGGACGTCCCATGTGGGTCTTCCATGACATCCCTTGGCAGGAGGAACACTTCCCGTGGGACCCTTCTGGGTTGAGGCTTGCCATATGGCATCCCATGGGACTTGCCGCATGGCACCCCAAGACACTCCCGGCAAGTCCTATGTGGAACCCCGCCGATTATTAATAGCAGTCGCACAAAGCTCTCCAGCCCTGCATTATTCTGCTGCAGTGTTGTATCGCATGTACGTGTAGCAGCGTGTCGTATCGCATGCAAACACACTTGTTTTCTTAGTTTCACCTTCCTTCGCAGAGTGTGGATTGACCTACAGTAGCTACAGGTATTTCAACAACCAGATCCTTTTCACACCCAGACAGAGACGGCGAAGACGAAAACGAAGACGAAGATGTCTTGGTTTCAAGAACCCATTCAGAACTGAAAACAAATCCCACACTAATGCTAAGTAGTTTGTTCCCAAATACGTGGGGCCAGTTCTTAAGGGCTTAATAACTGGTCCCACACATTTATTTGGGGACAAAACTACTTGGAGTTAGTGTGGGACATTTTTTTCAGTTCCGAATGGGTTCAGAACCCATTGAACCGTCCACGAGTAATAATGTGCGTGTGCGGCAGCAGCACTACCTGTACTGCTGTAGGACGAGCAGGATTTCGCTGCCTGCGTCCGTGTACTACGATTTATCGCAGCAGCAGCAGCAGTGTAATTCGGACATCAAGTTTTATCACGCCCCTCCCGCCCAAATCTTGAAGGTGTCTCTGTTAGGATTAGGAACGGTGGTGCTCCGTCTCGAAAGGGATGCGTGGTCAATAATCAAACGCCTACGGCAAGCAGCAGGTGAGAACTCCCCTGAAAGCCCGACATGCCCCGTCCCGGCATTGTAGGGATGCGAGGTTCTATGGTCATACGACTAAGTCCATGTATTAGTATCGAGTACACCCCCCCCCCCCTGACGAAGCAGTGGCCGTTGCCGCTTGGTGCATATATTTGCCATTTTTTGGCCGTCTTTTTTCCCTTTTCAAGTCAAGTCTTTTAGAATTGCTGGAGGAGTCTGCCGTACCATGCGAAGCTACGAGTATGTGGTGTCAGTAGTAGCCATCGCCGACTGGCGGGTTACAAACAAAAAAATGGTATATGTATGTAGCTCACCCTTTTGTAGGGGGTTTTAAATCGGCTTGGCTCGGAAGATTTACCTCCAAAATATGATGACGATGGTGGCGATGGTGATGGTGACGATGGCGGTGATTCCACCGTATGTAGCAGCGGTAGTGGTGATGGTGATGGCGATGACGAGGGTGCTGCGACTGATGATGATAATGATCATGTTGCTGCTGCTGATGAGGATGATGATGATTATGATGATGATGATGATGGTGTTGACATTGATGGTGTTGATATTGATGGTGATGGTATTGGTTGGTGATGTTATTGATTGGTGATGCATTATTATGTCACTGCATTATTATAATTCCATGTGCCATCTGACAACGTGAAGCTCTTATTTCGATCATACCATTTACGTATACCTCATCAATCATCCCTGCATACTTGACAAACTTATACGAATAATGCAGTCTCCCTCTTATGTGGATGCCTTTACCGACTTATCACCAACCGTTTCACCAATCAATCTAATCTGAAAGGGTGACGTGTACTTGTTGTGCCTTTCAATCAAATCCAACCAAGTGGTGAATATTGATGATGACGATGATGATGATGATGATGATGATGATGATGATGACGATGATGATGATGATGATGGTATTGATGATGATGATGGTATTGACGATGATGATGGTGGTATTGATGATGATGATGATGGTGGTGGTATTGGTGATGATGATGATGACGACAGTGATTGATGATTACGACGACGATAATACTGATGACTGACAGCGGTGATACCGATCAATGGTTTTTACGAGTAATACTTCGTATGTAGTACAAGTGCGCATGCATGACGAGGGGAAGGAAACACAGCATAAGAATAATACGACTGTCTGTGACGGCGGTGTTATATTCTTAAGGTCGACATAGGACGACGACGCGTAGCCTACTACAACAGTAGAGCTCTTCGGCAAGACCTTCGGGGGAATGTGTCCCCACGGAAAACTTAACTCGCCCCTTAGACCATCATTGCCTTCGGGTTGGTCGGGTGTCGTGCGGTGATAGTTAGACACATTCATTACATGTCATACGAAGTATCGAACCAGGTACAGTACATACTGTTTTTCTTCCGCCGACCAACTCGCGCAAACGCATAGCATAAAACAGGCGCGGGGATCCCAATTCTCTCGCGCACTCTGCACGCGTCGAGAAATTCGGTAACCTATATCACTAGCACGGAGGGTACGCAGCACGCACTTTCACGAATCCACCGCCGATAAACGCGACGGAATATTCCCAGAACGTTCTGATATCTACCTGCTATAGCCCCCCCCCCCCCCCCCCCCCCGCACCGTCTCGAAAGGGATGCGTGGTCAATGGTCAAACGACTAAGGCAAGCAACAAATGAGTACCCTCCCCTCCCCCCCCCCCTCGACAGCACACGTTTCTCACGAGGTAACACCCCCCTCCCTCCCCTTTCTAAGCTCAAAACATCAAATTTCCCGTGAAATGGTTTCCTTTCGAAGCCAACACAAACCGTCTGGAGTATTGCTTTCTGCTGAGTCGACCCCTCATCTAAGCTATTATAGCTCTCGGCTCCATGAAGGTCCCTCATTTCTACATAAGGGGCATAGCGAACCATAGCCTCGCAATCTTGTCAGACACCTAATTCTACTTAACCTATCATCACCACGTGTCAAGCACGCGCACATACATGGCTCAGGGTAATTTACACTTGGGGTTAAAACACATGCACGCACACAACTAACTCTGGCCCTGTCATATAGTGCGTCTCTCCCTGGCACAACGTACAGTAGTGCCTTGAAGGTTCTCTCACTGGAGTGGAGGCCATATACCCCGAGCCAAAAAGGGTAAACTTAATTAACCCGGGCCCTGGGGGGGGGGGGGGGAGAAACTACCGCTATTACACCACGAAAACTGCATCGACATCGATCGATCGAAGCTGTTGCTTACGGCATACAGCAATGATGGGTGAGTTGTGTACAGTACCAGCCCCCCTCGTAAGAAACCGGGGTACTACTGTCCAGGGCTACGTAGAGCAATGCCTTCCAGGGGTGACGTCTTATTTTCTGAGTTTCCTCTCATACGAGGAGCTGAACGTCTCACCCGAAACATGACTGCGGAGAAGTTTGTTCGGGCAAACCCGACCAACACCAGCTCTATGCGTTATCCCTCGAAACGTTTGTTACTGCTATGTACCTGGTATGGTACAAGTAAGCGTATCATACTACAGTACAGCACTTCATAATAACCGGTAGTGTAGTTGCTCCCTTAATGAGCTTAACCGGTCAGAACATTTCGCCTCAGAAGGGCAACCACTAACTGCACCCCGCCCCGTACCTCGGGGATCAGGACACATGCTGCGGTATATAGAGGTGCACACCATGTTTTGCCTGCTGCTGAGGGTGGTCACTTACGGCGGAACAGATTGAAACCCCACCCCAAAACTGAATTTGAAGGAAACTCACAGTGCTACGTAGTACTTGATGAGCAATCCCAAGGCCTAAGCATATCCGATCAGAAATCCTGCAACAAGAAAAATAAAATCGCGACGATTTTGGGGGTTAAGGAGCCCCCCCGTCATTCAGAAAACGTTTCAGCCAAAAAAAGGTATACCTCTATCGTATATAGCACGAGTCTGACACCATCTACAACCCCTTTATGGTGTACCGCGGGATGAGCCGCTGTACAGGTAGTCGCTATATGTTATACGTACATTTCTTCACATTCTTCAGGATAATACGTAGCTCCCTCCCCCCCCCCCCGGCAATCTAAGGATGAGATTCTTTTGGGGGATCCCGCTTACTCTAAGGATGGGTTTCTCTTGGGGGATCCCGCTTACTCGAGAGGGCGTTTAGCACATACATACCTGGTCTAGAACCACACCTGCTCGTGAATTTTATAGAACAACATACAGAGCTAGCTATACCTGGTACCACGCATGGGCTATATGGCCCGAAGCAGAAGAAGGTCGTTGTTGCCGCCAAGCGATGATACACCTACGAGCTACAAGGCATCACAGATCACAGGTGTATGGCCTGCGGCAGAAGAAGTCGGTTGTCGTCAAGCGCGGTGGTACACCACAAAACGAGCTACAAGGCATAAATATAGGTCTATGGCCTGCAGCAGGAGCCGACTCCTCGTCAAGCGTTGCTACACCAAAGAGCTGCCACGCATGGGCTATATGGCCTGCAGCAGCAGGAGCCGATTTCTCGTCAAGCGTTGCTACACCAAATAGCTACAACGCATGGGCTATGGCCTGCAGCAGGAGCTGGTTCTCGTCAAGCGTTGCTCGGTTCTCAGGGCCACCGAAACGAGCCATCAGATCCGCGACAAGCATGGCGGGAAGCCGTTCGAACACCTCCGCCGTTTCCATGACCACCACGGCCTCCACCGTATCTGGGGGTGGGCTCTCTCGCACCGTCTCGACCGCTCGTGCTCGCACCTCGCCCAGCGGCTCCCCCCTGTCAACGCACTCCTGCGTGTATCTCAAGAGGGACTCGAGGCAGGTCTTGGCTACGACGGCCATCTCCTTCTGCAGGCAGAGCACCTGGGGGGGCAGCTTCGGGAAAATCTGCTGCAGTGGAGGTACGACCTGTTGGCCCAGAGGGCGGCGAACAAAAAACAAAAGTACGCGCAATTTTTGGTCGTGTGTAAGCATACCACTGTATATAGTAGGTACTGCTGTGGCTGCTGTAGAATGTTTTGCTGGGAGGTGGAGTACAAACAGCCTAGCATATATATATTAATGGTGTGCGATACCGCTTAACCCTTTTTTGCTATTTACGGGGGACCACAGTGAATAGGGGACCTGCGACACACACACGCAAAAACTTCGCCTTTTTTTTACAACCCTATTTATTTGGTCCTATTTATTATCGTACCTCCGTAATAGTGAACTGTACTGTATAGTACAAAAAAACTGATTTTGAGTGTACCAATTCCAAGTGTTTTGTCCTCACCATCGGAGAGCAATCTTATAGGAGCCAGCAATCATACAGCGCATACAGCGCATACAGCGCATACATCACATACAATCACTACGTAACCCTTTTTACTATTAATAGTGCACTGCTGTGCCTCAAACCTAAATCCGCCTCTAATTCCAAGTGTTTTGTCCTCACGTTCGGGAGTGCAGTCCTAAAAGAGGTTTATAGCACTAGCTACAACAGTATACACGAACTTGTTTGGGCTGGTCGGTGACGCATGCTACGATAGAGGCGGACCATGTTTTTTCTGAGCTCCTAACTTGAGGAGTTCCATACGTCGCCGAAAACATGGGTTTCGGAGGAAAATGGAAAGTGCTACCCGATGCAGAAATATATGACCTGAGTCTACAGTAGTATGAAAAATATTACAACACAAGAATGAAAGTCTGACGAATTTGGGTTAAGGAGCCCGATCATTCGGAAATAATTTCCGCCAAAAAATGGTATACCTCTATCGTATATAGCACGCGCCCGGGTGTTCACTTGTCAGGTTACTTGCCCGGTGGCTTCGTACTTATTTTCCCTTCAGCTTTCACGAGCGTTTTTAGATGTTCTTCGTCCTTGCCCCGCGGTGGCTATATGCGTACGAGTAGCTGTGTTGGTTCGTACGAGGAACACACACGCGCCTGCTGCTGCTGCTGCTGCTGCTGCTGCTGCTGCTGCTGCTGCTGTGCTCTCCCTTTTTCAGCTTGCGACACCCGCGCCGGAAATTGAAGTCAACCACAATCGATTCCGAAGGGGGACCTTGTAATCTCTATTTTTTGAGCCAGGCCCGACTGGTTTTATGTCAAGCAGGGTGTGTCCTACTCTTAATTTCATTATATAAATGGCCACCCTATATTAGCTCCGTCCGAAACTCGAGCCCGACGTTACTAAAACCCCCAAATTATTACATGTATGTGCTGTCGCGCAGTGTATGCGGCTACGAACCACATTTGCGTGGTAGTATCGTGACACTTTAATGTGATTATCACGATCTGGCACCGAGCACGATGGTCGCATGTCAGCGTAGCGTACATGCTGGGGTAGAGTGTGTGGACACTGTCTGTGGTCTCGTGAAACGAAACATTATTTCCACGATTTGGTGCCGTGCACAAACTAGTACCTTCTACGAGTTGTCCACACTGAAGGAGCCACACTACTGCAATCCCAATACAGATACCAACAACAGCAACAACAGCCTCATCATCATCATCAACAACATTAACAGCACAATCATCAACAACATCGCTACAACAGCAACAACAACAGCAGAACACTGCAACAAAAAACACCAGCAACAACACTACGTTTAATATAGGATGAAGTCAACAGTAACGAGCCGTTCGTAGGCATATTCAATGCACGCCGCAGCCTTTCCCTCCCCTCCCCCCCCCGAGGGTCTATGGTCATACGACCACGGCCGTGCACGACATGAGTATACCCCCCCCCTCTCCTCCGTCTCGGACCCTTCCTCCCCTCCGCCCCTCCCCTCCCTTCGTCCGTCCCCCCCCTCCCCAATCCACCCCACCTGGCTGCTCTCCTCCCACGACGAAACGCTTGTGGGTTTGTGGGGAGAAAAAAACATTATTACAACAACATTCCTCTCACCATAATGTCTGGATCGTTTTCGGCCACCCCCGGTCCGGCGAGGCCGCCATCACCATCACCATCGCCATCATCATCATGGAGAGCCTCGGGGCGGTTACACGAACGCTCGTTGCCGTCCTCGCGTGCCGCGAAACGAGGGCGACGTCTCGGCGGGGAGTCGATGTCAGAGACGCCTCCGGACTCCATCCGTTTGGCGCTCCCCTCCCTATCGTTTCGGTTTTGACGTCTTGCTGATTTGCCGCCTTTTGCATCGTCCACACCGTCTGAGCTGCTGCCTTTCGCATGGTCTACGCCGTCTGTGTCGCTGTCTGCTGCTGCTGCTGCTGCTGCTGCGAGCGGCGAAGTTGACTCACACACCTCCAAACGAGCTCCATCTCTCGATGGGGAGTCGCTCCTGCCGGATAAGCCCACGGACCCGGACGATGTGGGGCGAGCCTCTTCATGGCCACCGTCACCACGTCTTGACCCGCTTCCGTTAGCACCACCCACCACGTCATCTGTGTTCTGGACTGCTGTCAGTCGTGGAGTCGCAGGCGGGTGGGCCGATGTCATCGTACTGATTGGCTCGCCCTGGTTCATTATGTGATAGAGGCCACCCACAAAGGCCGAGGAGCTTATTGATGTAGTGCGCAAGCTCGCAGGTCTTGGGGGCCTCCACGTCAGATGTCTCCTCCCTCCTAGAAATAGTTTGACGGGTATAGATAGATGAAGTTTACGCGCCGGTGTTCGTGTGAATCAACTACGAAGGCATCTCACAGAAAGGGGTCGACTGCTGCTGCTCTATGCCGACGGCAGAAGAAGGGTCTTGTTGTCCCGAAACGTTTCTCTCGCGAGATACGGTACAGCCATTCCATGCCATGCATGATCAAATTTGTCGTCGTTTGTATTACGCCGCTCGGCTTCATGGCCCTACACAGTCAGTTCTAGAAAAACAAAAAAAACATGTTCGGACCTAATTGAACAGCCAAACTGGGTATTTACGAAAGCATGCAGCCAAAGATGCGAGGCGGGGGGGCGGGGCGGGGGGAGGGGCGGTCGCCCCGATGGGGTGGTTCTGATTACCGGCCGCACGACAAAGGTAAAACCGTGCCTCATCGAGCGGAGTTGACCTCGCCGCAGGCACTGACAGCGCGCGGATTTTTTTGTTGAAATACGCATCACATCACCACCCGTCGACGTAAGCTTACCCCATGGGACGGCTTGTTCCAGAGCGCCCGCCATAAAACACCACCAAATCATGGAACTATTTGCCACCAAATCATGGCACTATTTGCTGGTATAAATAGCGAGCAACTCCACCGGGACACACTCCACAGGGTCAGTGAAGGCAGTTCATGAGGAGAACGACTGCATTATTTACATACGTACGTTTGTCAAGTATCCAGGGAGATGATTGATAATTCCATGTGAATGGCATGATGGGAATCAGAGCTGCACATTGTCAGACGGCAAATGGAATAGCAATATGATAATGCAAGGGGATTACAGGAGTTAGTTTATACCATCTGAGGCAGTAGCATTCTGACCAATTGAGCTCCTTAGGTGAGCAGCTATACCGGTTACTATGATTCCTGGATTTTTTGTTTTAGTTGAGGACTCGCGCATACAGCGCATACAAATGTTGGTCGGGTGTTATTGCGCAAACGAACGTTCTTCGAACTAATGTTTCGGGAGACAACGTTGAGCGTTCCTCATGCGAGAAGAGCTCAGAAGATAAGCCGTCACCCCTCAAAGGCATTATTATTGCTCTTTACCAGGGCTGTTCATGGGATTGTCCAACGGGTCGCACTTTTCATTATTCTTGTCTACTCGAAGTTTTATTGGGTGGAGCATAGTAGGAGCTCCTCTCAAGTAAAGATGACCTTCAGAACATTTGGGTGCGCCTCTACCACCCTGTCGTAGGATTTGCCAAACTTTCATCGTGCAGCCGAAGAAAGAAACTACATGTTTTTTTTTTTCTATATGCTGCTGATGCATGCTACGAGTATATACGGTGTGTGGTGGTAGTGGTATTACAGCTGTAGTAGTTAGTGGTGGTAGTGGTGGGGTATACCAATATCCTGGATTTTCTGAGACTCCTTTACTGTACCGCATGCGAGAAATGTTGAAACCTATCGTGAGCCCGACACACAATCGCGCCGGCTACTATACTTACTGCAGTCATCTACCGAGAAAGTTCAAATATGCACATAGGATCCAACGATACAATGGTCGGGCACTCTGCTGCTGTATGTAATGCATGATAGCAGCTCCTCAACTTTAGAGAGCTCGGTCAGTGAGAAAACAAAAAATGGCGCAAAAACATAGTGCACCCCCTACCACCGTAGGACGGGCTCTGCACATACATACATACATACTGATTCGTGGGGTAGCACGCACCTATTGGTGACATGTTCGCGCGAGTCCACTTGATAAATATCCAGTAGTCTCTATACACAACAGGAAATTACTGCTGACGCGTGACTGCACCTACCTTCCTCCGTAAATAAATTGTTTTGTGAACGTTGTCCTACTGCTGTACTACTACTTCCTACTGTTGTTGCAGGCGACTACGGATAACAAAACGATCCTTACTTTTACAGACAGAGTGGTGGTAAGTAGTGCCTATGAGGGCAAACATAATGACCTTCGGCGGGATGTCTCCGGAGTCCACACACACACACAGCAGCAGCACCGCTGCCTGATTACGGCACACCTCCTACTTGTGGCTCACGCTGCACGCCGCGTCTTGGCTCATGGAACAGACATAATCTATCTGGTGAATGATACCATTGCAAAACGCAAATCGGATGGCAAATACCTGGTACCTGTGTTGGTACCTGCTGTACGTGTACTTTAGGTATGATACCACAGTATACTTCACTTCGAAGTATGCTGTTGTTGTACTGCACTGTACTTCAGTTCATTTCAGGACCGATCAGTAAAACATAGTGGCATGGGGCATGTGGCTCCTACTACTGTACTACTATAGTACGTACCAGGTATGCATGTACAGTATGTGAAAAGCCAGCAAACACCCGATACTGTTTGTGGGGCCTCGAGATAGCGACCATAACGATGATACTATTTTTTTATGGTGTCACATCAACCGCCCACGAACAGCGTGAGCGCCAAGCGCTACACGAGTACATATAGATAGATGATATCATCATATATATGCCGCGCCTCTGTACCGCACGACTCCTTGCATTGAAACTCGGACACCAATTGGTATCATCCCCCCATTCGGTAGTGATCGTTTTGCTGTATGTATTCGTCGGTTTGTGTCGTCATTTTTCCGCTCTGAGTTCCCACAAGCGGAATACAGTAGTAATAGTATACGTACTCGTCGTCTTTCTCGAGGCCGATCCCTGCAGCGTGCCGATATACGGTGTTTCGCGACACTGGTGGTGGAAGATGCGCAACAAGAGAATGAGCGATCAAGTCCAGCATCATCATCAGCTGTTCGCAGAACACGTACGCACAAACTGATCGGGCGTTGATCTGAGCAAGTTGTTTTTGCAGGTGACGCAGTGCACGTTGGCCTCACATCCATCCGTAGTGAGGCAACTCGTCAGAATAAGATCAGTCATCATCATTATTTGATACGGCTACGACTACTATTATTGTACGAGTACACACAATACGGTATGCTTATTTTTGCAACACACGAGTATCTTGTTTGTCTCGTACTACGGTACACCCTGTCATATCACATCGTGAGCGTGTTGCGCTGCAGAGGAAGCAAGGGTCTCTACCTTACTTAACAGTCCATGCGGTAAACCTTGGGTAAACTGCAGCAAGAAGAGACCGTCGTAAACCCTAACCGTTGACGACATCATTGCAGTCCAGCCGACAAGCCCGACACAATACATACGTGTCGCATTGTAATCGCGTCCCAATAATTAATTTCACCTGTGTGTGGCTGGATTGACTGGACGTTTTGAGCGTCGTCCGAGCAGTCAGTGTATTTGCTGTCCTCGTTGCTGAATGGGATGCCAACGGTACTACTGTAGCGCGATATCAACTACCACCCTGCTGGTGCGGCTTGGGACCCTCCCTGAACCCGCAGTGTCTGTGAGGTGTTGCGCCAATGACTACTACTACTACTACTGAATTTACGAGGAAAACAGAGGAGGCGCTTTTTTTGTTGAGGGGGCCAACGATTATTAGCAGTGCACGTGTACCGCCCTATAATAACCCGAATCGAAGCGACTGCATGAATGTACGTATCATATTATTAGTATCAGTTTTTACTACCTGGTACGTGTGTATACTACAGTACTGTATACCCGGTGCAGTAAGCAGTAGCTGGCGGCGGCGTATTATGATGGGATCCACTCATTACGAGTACTCGTACTACTGCTACTACAGCAGTAGTATGCCATGGTCCAGGTACTCGTATGAAACATACATACGCCAGCCAGCTGTGAGTTTTTGTTTTGATTTTTGATTTTTGATGACGGCGACAGAGTGGATGTAAAATATCGTACCGGTACGAAACGAACGTGGGCGAAACGCGAAAAAACCGTCGGGACGCCCGACTATATAATAGATGATAATCACAAACAAGAAGACAAGACCAAACACCACCAGCAATAGAGACAACAATGTCACCCATCCCCCGAAAGCATCGCGGTAAAGCGGTACAGTAAGTAAATGAACTAACACGGCCAGACCCAACCACATCATCATCATCATCATCGACCGGGACATACGCTCGATCGATGCACGCCGCTATAGGAGTGCCGAGTTCGCAAAGCACAGGCACCGCACAGAAAGAAGTAGAACGATATGGAAAGCATTAAAGGGCCACATATCTGTGCGCGCTCTTCAATTTCAGCATAAAACCGTTTCCGGCGGGTATTTACCACTGCTTGCTGCTGTAGGCTGGGCTAAAGATATACCCGCGGCTTTTCCCCCCGAAATCCGAAACCGGAAACCGGCGAGCTGAAACCGGCAGGCCTATCCGTCCCCTACTCCCCGATATGTCCGCCGTATTGTTTTCTACAAAACCTCGAAAATCGCGTTTTTGATTTTTGACACATCGAGACATCGAGGCAATGTCATTGCCATTGCATCGAGGCACACGCAACGCGAGCTTACACCACGAACTTACAACGGAACGTCTGACATCTACCTATTTTCTTCAGTACCCTGCTTCTTCGCCACAGCCTGCTCAATCAAGCAAAAAGACCGGCCGTGCAAACACCTCTTCGTCGTTCTGCTCCTTGGTGGTCACTGGTATATAAACCTGAAGAGAGCGCTGCTATTAATAGGTGCTATTAATAGGTGAGAGGTGAGACTCACAACACGGCCAAACATTCGTACGACTCGCACTGTGTACTGCTGCTGTATACTACAGCAGCAGCTACTGTACCACAGACCACAGGTACTCTGTTGCAGCGAGTACCACCTGTAATGCCGTGCTCACAAAAACAAAGAATAAAGGGTTTTAGCCAAAATTAGGTACACCTGGTCACTCTGGTGCCAAAAACAGGTAATACACTAAAACCAAGTACAAATCACACTCTAGGACACCTGTCATTGGCCAGCCTCACATCGTACCTGATTTTGGCATAAAATGGTCAGGTACACCTGGATTTGTCTACTTTGTGTAGCTTTCAACTGATTTTGGCGATTTTTGAGCCAATCAGAGGCCATACGTACACTGTCTCCTATACGCCCGACACGAAGACATCACCACACTACGTACATATAATATGACCGGCCACAACGACTACATAACGTATCATACGCGCGCATACAGCACAATGAACCTGTTGTAATATATTACGTACTGCTGCTTGCCGACACGGTACGGAAAGCGAGCAGTTTAGTCTCGAATTAACTCGATGTTTTATTCGTATGCTATCAATGTGGCCACGACTACTGCTGTATATAGGTATATGTACATACATACCTGGTACCTGGTACAATAATACGGAAATAAGAAATACACGTCGTAGGAGTGATCACGAAAGCAATGAAAGCATACGGCAGATATTGATACCCGTACTTAAAATAACATACAACATTGATCCAGAGTTCGGAGGACACATATGATACATTCGCTATCATTTTGCTGTTCAGGCGCAAATTCAAGAGTATGTTTTATTATTTCTCACAGCCAAAAATCCTTGAAAAACACCCTTCGTGGCGTGCGATTTTTACTTGGTTTTAGTATATACCTTATTTTGGCTCAAATAGATCAGGTATACCTGGTTTTGGCATTTGCCCAAAAATAAACTCTTCACACAGAGACACTGGAACCACATCTACCCCGGTTGTTTTTCCTCTACTCGTACGGAGGACTTTTCGTAATTCTGCCCTAGCTCCGAATTTTCCGATTAATACATAATTTGTCAAGGCAAATATAAGCCCCTTGATAAACCCTCTTCAGTGTGCCAAAGCGGCAGCAGATTCCGTGGCCTCCTTCGATGCGGACCTCGTCGTTGAAATTTGAAAATGTGGTTCCAGGCGCTCGAACATGTGGTTTCTCGTACTGTAGCCAAGTGTTTTTATCTGCTGCAGAACGAGTACAAGGAATCCCTCGTGCTCATTTGTAATCATAAGTGGACTCGACTCGCTCGGTTTGGCGAGTCTCACTAGCGAGGCGCTGTGGCCTTGCCCGCTGTCCACTCAAAATGTGATCACAATCTGGAACAGGTTGTTCCGTATAATACAGAGGATGCATGCATGCCGGCTTCAAGTCTTACGAGATGATTGATAACTCCTGTGTGATTGAGCGTTCTTTATCCTTCTGCTTCACTGGCCGCCTACCAATCCTTGCATACTGACTGCACTCGCCTGATCCTCGCTTACACCAGTCTCTTTTGACCCCGCTGGCTTGCCATCTCGTGGTTCGATCAGAGAAAAGGCTCCAAGCTAGCGAACTTCTGAGCACAGTATGAGCACAAAAACAGCTCCGATTGCGTACTCATAAAAGGACCGTGTTGTATTTTCTGCAATCAATCCCATGCCACGACCTTTAACTATACTTCGCAGCATTTTCCTGGTACCAAAGCTGGGTAGTATCTACAGTAATGACGGCCTTTCCACCTCGTACAGTACCATTGTGTATCTTCCAAACACCCAGATACATCCATGTCCTCCAGATCCAATATCTACCGAGTACGAGCGGCAGCCAAAAGCCCATCCAATTCTCAACCTTGTCCTCGAGATCAATCACGCCGACTCATTTTAGGGTCGTCTTTCTAACTTATCATCATCAATCAAAAACAGCTTTATTAATATCAACTTCTTACAACATGTTCTACGGCAGAAAATAAACGAATACAAATACCTCGTGCTGGTTCTACAGCAGAAAAAAAAAAAAAAAACTGGAATACAGTATGAGAAACCGCATATTCAAGCGACTGGAACCACATTTTCAAACTTCAACGACGATGTCCGCATCGAAGAAGGCCACGGAATCTGTTCCCGCTTTGGCACACTGGCGGGAGTGCACGTGTCAAGGAGCTTATATCTGCCTTGCCACATCATGTATGTGTTAATGAGAAAGTCCGGAGCTACTCGTAGGGCAGGATCACGAAAAGTCCTACAGGAAAAACAACCGGGGTAGATGTGATTCCAGTCTCTCTTTGTCAAGATATTTGATAACATCGTTTTATTTTTCGTGGGCATTGCAACACAGGTGATACATACCAGGTACAGTACGTACATACCTGCGCGGGAGGTGTAAAAACGGGCACCGCCTCCTCTATGTATGTGCTCGGATTTGAAGCTACTTGCGGTACGGCCACGGCTTCGCCCGTGGCGCTAGCCCTGCGCTGCCCGTATGTAGTAAGTATAACGTGTGTGGCAGTACTCACAGTGTGCTGTGATGCACCGCTCTGAACGTAAACGCAAGGACCACCGTGCGGGGTAGTATCGGCCCGCGGGGTGTCTGTTGTAGTCCCCGGGTTTTTGAAGTTGTATTCCTGGTATATATGGAAGGATTCAAAGTTGTGTTGTGTAGGGTACCCATAAAACCATACCCGGGGTACTTACCCGGGTATTACGCTACAAATAACTTCTGTAAGTTCTGTACGACATGTATACCCGTACCCGGAACTTCTGTGAGTTCTGTACGACATCTATACCCTTGCCCGGAACTTCTGTGAGTTCTGTACGCCCGGTGCCACAATACCCGGGGTACGGGTACAACTAGTTTATACCCGCATGGGACTTCTGTGAGTTCTGTACGCCTGTGTCACAGTACCCGGAACTTCTGTGAGTTCTGTAACCCGTTCATACCCGCACCCAGAACTTCTGTGAGTTCTGTACGACATCCAGACCCGTACCCGGAACTTCTGTAAGTTCTGTACGCCCCGTGCCACAATACCCGGGGTAAGGGTATACCTTTGTCACAATACCTGGGGTGCCGGTACCTAATCGAGTTCAGACCATACCTTACCCGTACGGTCTTATATTACTATTGATACGTACTCTATGGCCTTTTTGTGCTCGTCTTGCTGATACTTGCGTATTTCGCCGCCCAAAGATAAGCATGATGTTGTAAGACTTGTGTAACAGGTGCCTATGACAAACATACCTTTTTCGTATGTATTGTACGTATTGTACGTACCGTAGTCGTATATAGTACCAGGTACGTTCACGTCGTACGTATATATCACATTGTACGTATCGTACTCGGTAGTACCAGCTCCATGCCGTACATGCTAATATATTATATATAATATGCTGTTAACAGTATACCTGGTACTTCGAAGTACGAGCGTATACATGTGTTCTGGCGTTGTACTAGGCCCGGCAAAATCCGACAGCGGTGATGGAGCCTGCATATATCTATCAAGTAGTCGTGCCGACGGCCCCAGCTTGCCCTGGGTTCCCGCGACAAGCATGCGGTTCGCCACCGTGTAGTGAACGAGCGCGGATTACCTGGTGCTGGCTTGGTGTGCCGTGGTGTGGTTTGATACATTTAGCTGCTGTTCGTGGCGAGTTCACCCCATTTACTAGAACAGCACAGAACACAACAACATTTGAAACAGACTATTTTTCAGTAACAAGCCAGTCTGATATTTAGAGGAAATCGTAAATTCGAGACTTGTTTATATTAAAGTTATAGCGTTAAAAGCACCCTCTCTCACACGAGAAATGCAGCCTTGTCCAGTTTTCCTGTTTTTTTAAAGGTATCCTGTACTACTGCTGTGCTGGTACGTATGGAAACTTTGCAAGCTTGTTTCTGTAGGGTACGTAGAGGACCATACCCGGGTTTGTTCCCGGGTGTTATTACCCTACACATAACTACTGCGAGTTCTGTGCGACACTCATACCCGTACCCGGAACTTCTGCAAGTTCTGTACACCCGTGCCACAATACCCGGGGTACGGGTACAACGTTTTTACACCCGTACGGAACTTCTATGAGTTCTGTAGCCCGTGCCACAATACGCGGAACTTCTGTGAGTTCCTTAACACTCTCATACCCGTACCCGGGACTTGTGGAAGTTCTGTACGACATCTATACCCGTACCCGGAACTTCTGTATGTTCTGTACGCCCCGTGTTACAATACCCGGGGCAAGGGCACGAATAGTTTATACCCGGACGAAACTTCTGTGAGTTCTGTACGCCTGTGTCACAATTCCCGGAACTTTTGTGAGTTCTGTAACACTTTCATACCCGTACCCGGAACTTCTGTAAGTTCTGTAGCACTCCCACACCCGTACCCGAAATCGACAAACCCTACAAAACATGACCTTGGAAGGATTCATGATCCGGAGATGGGGCCTTATCATCCCCGGGTCCGGTGGGAGATCGACCATGAGCCCCAGCCAAGCCTGAAATCAGCCAGGGGGGCTGGGATTTCCACACTTTACGAGGTGGTATCGATTTGGGGGATATCCGCTTTCGTTCCCGGTTGTTGAAGTTGTAGATGTATGGAAGGTTTTCTGGTGCAGATATGCGACCTTCTCGTCCCCGGGTGCGGCGGAACCTCGATGTTGCCCCGAGGGGAAACTCTCGCCGCGAGCTGGCTCGATGAGCCCCAATAAATCATAATTAGCCCGTAGAGATGGGGTATCCACACCGTGTGGGGTGTTCGATTAGCGCTGATATGGGATATATGGATGGGCTCCCGACAGCCACACTAGGCTGTAAGCGAGGCACTGCAACACGCAGCATGTAGAAGATAGTTTTAACATAACTTTATTTTATCGGCCCGGAAAGAGGTAGACGAATGCAGAGGGAAAGGTGAAGTGAGTTATGTGCGTCAACTCTCCACAGCCCAGTAACAACCGCTCGTAGTCGAATACCCTAACCTCCCCGTACAATGCCTACTCGTACTACCCATGGGACTGCTCGTAGATGATACCACGAGACGACCCCTGTAACTTTACCTCCGTGACACAACGTATGTAACCGTAACATAGTGCTAGGCTGCTCGTTGAGACAAGTTTTTTCGAACTCCCTTCCTGGCGCTGGATCAACTAACAAGCCCAGAGGATGACGCATCGTTACCCCAAGCTGAAGTACTTATGGGAATGCTGTGCAAATATTTATGGTAGACGTGGCGCGGCAAGATAGGACTGTCGATACATTTTAAAAATGCTAACCGTTACCCTAATCCCTAACCCATTATCGTTACTGATGTACTCTTGGTAGAGTAGGCTTCACGCGCGCTCGACTTTCATAGTGATGATGACCTATCTTCCCGAAACGATGACAGTGTTCATGGGACTCGGCGCCCCTTCCCCTACCATTAGATACACCGTCCGGTTCACACGGGTCCACTCCCACGCCCGCGCCCCCCATTTCCAGACATTGTAGCCTCCACCCCTGCCGTCGCCACGATAACTCCAGCCCTGCTGGTGCCGGTGCTGTTGTTGGCTTTTACCCCAGCCCCGGCTTCCCTGCTGCCGTTGTTGCATCTGCTAAGGATGTAGTTGGACGTGCTCCCGGAGTTGCTACTGAGATTGCCTGTTCGGGCAGGTCACATGCTGCCGTTGTGCGGGACGGACGGGAAGGCCCCGGATCAGTCGTATCTGGGCGCTTCTACCTGCGTTTGATTCTCCAAGTTACTCTTATCGCGGCCCTCTTTAGCTTGGCGGTTACTCTCATGCACGACCAGAGCGTCAGTCTCCCCCTCTTCTCCGTCCACCCTTGTCGTTTTTAGCTTACACTATTCATGTGCATGTCCTTCCACCTTTTCGAGCCGCGCCCGAGTTAGGGCAGCGTGCCCAGCCAGTAGAATATGCTATTCCAGGTCGAACTTGTCGAAGAGGCAGCGAGCAATGTGGCGGGTGCACTCTTAAAGCACCCCTCGAGTCGCCAAGCTCGCGCAGTTTCTGGCCAATGCACCCGCTGGTGCGATGGGCCGGGCCGGAGACGGTTAAAATATGGGCGCTTGTATTGTAGAAGCTCCAGGGGTGCATATATATATAGTATTGCCGTTGCGTAGAGAAGTGGTGAGAAAAAATCGCATAGACCGTTCAATTCTCCACAGAGAAGCACGATTGTTTTCTCTGTGTAACTCCCAAATACCGTTACACAAGCATCTCTACACTGAGTCGTTGGCCTGCTCCTTGGCGCTAATATTTACGTAAAGTATCGAACGTACGTTTAGCGTAGAAAGCCGCGGATTACATCGATCGGTTAGTTCGATGTTGATGGAAGACGACCCTGCAGACCAGGACCCTGCCGTCATGGCGCAGTCCAAACGTGAGCTATAATGTTCGGCGCCATAGAACCCCTTCCAGCTTCTCTGAACTTGCAAAAGGACAAGAAGACGAGCAAGCTCAGAGAAGCTGGAAGAGGTTGTGAGGCGCCAAACATGATCCTTCTTGTCCTTCTGCGCATCAGCTCTCGTAAAGTATGAGTGTTCCGCATCCGATTTTTCCCCGAGCTGTCGCCATCAAGGCCCCATATAGGGTATATGCCACATGGCCCATTGAATAATCATGCTGCGAGTCCGTGCAAAACAAATATTCCCGTCGCCTTCGAACGACAGGATATCTGATGAGTATGAACGCAACGGAATTCCTTGGGCCGCTCTTGGTGGTTGTCTTCCTTCGCATTGATGCGAAGACTACTTGTAACCAGAGGTGACTGTTAGACAATCCTAAACCTCGCCTTAATTTGCGGAAGCTGAAACAGACGAGGCGGAAGAGTTTGCATCTTTCGCTGTTAACGTTGACGGCCTCCTCGTTTACAAGAGCTTCAACCCGGTCTGCGGGCTCGCGCGCCTTTGTGTTGGAAGTTTCCTTTCATTGTTTCATTGCCATGTCTCTGTGGATTCCTTCAAGAGCTTGTCAATAGAAAAGTTTAACCCTCCGTTCTTTTTGTTTTTTTATGCCAGCCATGTCTCGATCGGCCACAAAGCGGTGACCACTTCGTAACTACCGTAGCTATTCTTCAGCGAGACAGCACCACCTTAGCTTCGTTGATACTCTGCGGCCTCTCACAGAGTGTTCCGCAGTTAGACGTGGCTTATCATGGCAGGGGGTAGATAAGAGTGCACTCATTGGACCTCGAATGAGGAGCGAAGCCGAGGGTGGGCAGTGACCTCGGTTCGTAGCGTTCCGGGCTGGTGTTGACGCGACCTCTTATATTTTCCCCATTTTTGATATTATGTGCCCCCGAACTATATCAACATCTGCAATCATTTGTCAGTCATGATACGAGTACAACCCGCACCCAAGCTCGTCATCGTGTAAATTGTGGATTCCACGGACGACGAGCGTGCACGGCTGAGCCAATTGCCTCTGTCGTGATGTGCCCTGTCTCCGGCCCCAGGAATGTCACTGCTGCAATCCCCGGTGGCAATGAGGCGTTGCTCCCATGCTTCCTGCACGAAGGAGCTGAGCTTCAACATCGAGGGCAGCAAGCGATCGGTGTACTGCAAGCAACATGATGAGAACGGCATGACCAACTTACGCGACAAGCGCAACAGGCGTTGCTCACATGAATCCTGCGCAAGGGAAGCGACCTTCAACTTTAAGAGAAGCAGGTATGCGGTGTACTGCAAGCAACATGCTGAGGACGGCATGGTATATGTCCATAAGAGGATGTGCGCGCGTAACTTCTGCACCACGCAGCCGAGTTTCAATGTCGAGGGCAGCAAGACGGCAGTGTACTGCAAGCAGCATGCTGCAGACGGTATGGTAAACGTCTGCAGCAGGCTGTGTTCGCGTAAATCCTGCATTCGGCAACCGAAATTCAATGTCGAGGGCAGCAAGACGGCGGTGTACTGTAGGCAACACGCGGAGGACGCCATGGTAATTTTTTACAACAGGCGTTGCCGCCATGACTCTTGCACGAAGGAACCGAGCTTTAACATCGAGGGCAGCAGGATGATGATGTACTGCAAGCAACATGCTGAGGACGGCATGGTGAACGTTCGGAAAAGGCGTTGCGCACATGACTCTTGCACGAAGGGACCCAGCTTCAACATCGAGGGCAGCAGGATAGCGGCGTACTGCAAGCAACATGCTGTGGACGGCATGGTAAACACCAACTTACGCGACAAGCGCAACAGTCGTTGCTCACATGAATCCTGCGCAAGGGAAGCGACCTTCAACTTTAAGAGAAGCAGGTATGCGGTGTACTGCAAGCAACATGCTGAGGACGGCATGGTATATGTCCATAAGAGGATGTGCGCGCGTAACTTCTGCACCACGCAGCCGAGTTTCAATGTCGAGGGCAGCAAGACGGCAGTGTACTGCAAGCAGCATGCTGCAGACGGTATGGTAAACGTCTGCAGCAGGCTGTGTTCGCGTAAATCCTGCATTCGGCAACCGAAATTCAATGTCGAGGGCAGCAAGACGGCGGTGTACTGTAGGCAACACGCGGAGGACGCCATGGTAATTTTTTACAACAGGCGTTGCCGCCATGGCTCTTGCACGAAGGAACCGAGCTTTAACATCGAGGGCAGCAGGATGACGATGTACTGCAAGCAACATGCTGAGGACGGCATGGTGAACGTTCGGAAAAAGCGTTGCTCACATGACTCTTGCACGAAGGGACCCAGCTTCAACATCGAGGGCAGCAGGATAGCGGCGTACTGCAAGCAACATGCTGTGGACGGCATGGTAAACGTCCGTACGAAGCTATGCTCACATGATTCTTGCACGAAGAGACCGAGCTTCAACACCGCGGGCAGCAAGACGGCGGTGTACTGCAAGCAGCATGCTGTGGACGGCATGGTGAGCGTTTACAAACGGCGTTGCTGCTTACATGCCTCCTGCACGAAGGACCCGAGCTTCAAGATTGAAGGAAGCAAGACGGCGGTGTATTGCAAGCAACATGCTGAGGACGGCATGGTGGACGTTCGGAGGAAAAGGCGTTGCTTAGATGACTCTTGCACGAAGGCACCCAGCTTCAACATCGAGGGCAGCAGGGTAGCCGCGTACTGCAAGCAGCATGCTGTGGATGGCATGGTGAACATCGTCACCAAGCGTTGCTCACATGATTCTTGTGCGAAGGCATCGAGCTTCAACACCGCGGGCAGCAAGACGGCGGTGTACTGCAAGCAACATGCTGGAGACGGCATGGTAGAAGTGCATGCCAGGGGATGCTCACATACCTCCTGCATCAAGCGGTCGGCGTGGGGTCTGCTCACAGATGGTGCGGCCATTGTATGCGCTGACCATAAGAGTGATCTCTTGGGCGGCCTGGCGATCAACTTCACAGCAAAGTGCAAGACCGTGGGTTGTCAAAGAGCATCACGGTGGGGACTCGCTGGGAAGCAGCCTACTCACTGCCGTGATCATGGCTCTCTCATGAATGGGTTAATGTGCACGATTGAAACCGCTCGCAACAAGAGTGCTTGTCCTATGCCATCTCACGGGGCCGTGAGGGCCCCCTCGTTTCGCGTTAAAACGGAGTGTTCGTTTTGACAGGTTCCAATCGAGCCAGCACGTTTTAGTGTTGTACGTCGAGCGCATCTGCAGGAGTTCGATGGAAGGCGGAATAGGAATTGCTACGATATTTGTGGTAGACCTTAACGGTAGCGATAATTTTTTTCCTGATATTTGTCTCAATTTTGATATTGCGAGAGAGATTGGCTATCTCACTGTTTGGAATCTTACACATGGTACCTGATTCGACACAAGGCGGTCAAACGGAAAGCTGACGCAGCCCACCGCTGCGACACACTGGTTCCCTCTCGAACATTCCCATTCGTTGTGGTGGCTTTCCGTGAATGAAGATAAGGCCTATGCTGGCAGAAGTACTTTTAACGATCCGATAGCTGTTTTGTTTTTCAGCCGCCATCCTCTTTGATGTCGTCATCGACGAGTGCTACGATACAGGTCGCTCTTTTGGGATACAATATTCTTTGAACGATAGACTTCTTGGCCTGGCTTTTTGTTGGTGGATGAGCCTCGGCAAGTTCCACACTACCCGGAGAGTTTACTCTTCGGGTGGCTATCCCCATCGCACCGGGCCCCTTCGGGGCCCCCTTCGGGGGTCAGGTCGGGTCAACATGCTCAAGGCTCCGGAGTCGTGGGCAGCAAGGGCTGATACTTCCGAGGGGGCATGGAGTGAATTGACACACGACACGCAGTGAGACGTGGAAGTGTGGAGGGCGTAAGCTTTATTTTTACCCATCCGCCGGAGGATACAAAAAAAAGAAAAAAGAAATATAGAGCTCCTTCACCCAAAATCGTCGATATTTCATTCTTGTGTATTCCACAAGTGTAACTTGTGGTCTCTAGAACCGATCAAAAAAAGCTGTCTGTCTATCCCATGAGAGTCAGTCTAGGGTCACCGACGGACAAATTTCTTTCAAAACTGCTACGCACACCCGTACCGCACGCAACAGGCCGATAGCCCTCGAGGAGGCGATCGTCATGGTCCAAACCATACCTAATGGGGTGCCCTGTGTGTGGAGTAATCAGGGTTGGCTGCCAGCATCCCAAACGGAGTGGCGGGCGAGCGACTCGCCCGAGGCCAGTGATTAATGAAATTCATGTTTGGACAGCGTCACGCATTTATCTGTGCTGGGAGTGATCAGGTGGCGAAGGCTTTTCCCTCCGTCCCAGTCTCGCTTTCTCGCTCGCTCCCTCCCTCCCTCCCTCCCTCCCTCCCTCCCTCCCTCCCTCCCTCGCTCGCCCTCTCCCTCTCCCGCCTTCCGTCCCTCGCTCTCTCCGTCCCTCCTTCCGCGCCTCCGCCCCATCCCTACCACCCTTCCCTCCTCCCTCCTCCTCTGCTCCCTCCTCCTCTCCTATTCACCGCCCTCGAACCAAAGATGTCACGACACAGCACATTCAACCCCTTGATAGTGCCTGGATTGACACCATACTACTAGGTTTTAATGTTAAAACACTCGGCCCTATACCCTTGACAGCGCAGATTTCCCTTGGTTGACCTGACATCATTGTGGATGTCTTTGACGGAATTGTTCAATTATTCATTTTATTTTATTTTTTTTTCTTCGTTCAAACGGGCCCTAAGGTTGTTGTTGTTGTTGTTGTTCTTGTTGTTGTTGTCTTCACATTAAAAACCGTGCCGGTCTGTCTATCCAGTACCTCCATATGTCCGTACTAACCCAACACTTGACACGGTCGATTCCCGTGGTCACAGGCTAACTTACCCAAAAAAAAGTATACTGAAATAAAAGTGGAACCCGAAGGGTCCGCAAAGCGATCAAAGCCAGTCAAAAACAGATAGTCTGGAGCCCTCCGCTCCCCTCTACACGCTTTGTGAAGGTAAAAATAAAACTGGAAACGCCGGTCAGGCAAACAAAATCGAGTCCTCCACCCCGATTATAAATGCAGACATGGTACGGGGGAAGGGAACTATGGTCCCGTGCGACTGATGTACCTCCGGCCTGCGAGCAGTGTAACTGCAAAAGGTAAAAAAACAACGAAGGGAAAAAGACAAAGGCAAAGACAAAGAGACAAGTCAAAAGTACAAGCAAACACTCAAACAAACAAGACCACAGAGACAGCACAGGCACGTCATCCTGAGGGGGTGGTGCAATGGTGCGGCGGTGGGGGGAGGGGGAAAAACAAAACAAAACAAGCAAACAAACAAACAGTCCAGGAGAGTCAATCCGGCACATATCGCGCCACTCGGTCCGCCATTTCTCGCTTGTTTTCTTCCCTCGCCGATTCGCCCTTCTTCCGCACCCCTTCCGTCCCGTTGGTTCTTGGCGTCTCTTCATTACTGCTGCGCTCTTTGTCTCGCTTGGTCGCTCGTTTTCGGCTAGCCTCCTCTTCGTCCTTGTGCCAGGAGGTCATGAACCTCTCAGCTCCCTGCAGCACTCCCTTGTACCACTGCCTTCCTCCCTTCACCTTCGCTGCCCCATCCCATTTATTATCTCCGCACTTCCGTCTTTCACTCCCTCCCGCCAAAGTAGCACGTCTCTGGTCGTCCGTAGAGCCGTGCGTAGCTCCGAACGCTTTGAAGTCGTTCTTCAGGCACGTCTGCCAGTTCCGCTCCGGGCACCCCGCGCCCGGGTCCTTCCCCCCCACCAGCTTCCCGAACATCAGTCGTTTCGGGAGTCGCCCGTCTGGCTGCCTTGCCACGGCCCCCGCGAACAGGAGGCGCCGCTGCCGGACAGTGGCTTCCACGCTCTGGCACCCGACCCTCTTTAGGGCCTGGGCGTAGGACAGCTGCCGGTAGGTGCCTTGCTTGCGCTGGTACCCAATAACTCGCAGCAGCAGCCGGTGGTGTATCGTCCGCAGCAGTCGGTAGTGGTCGCGACGCGGGGCCCATGTCATGCAACCGTACAGCAGTGCCTCCATCGCCTCCGCTTGAAGCAGGCGGGCCTTGAGTCGAAACGGTGCTCCCGGTCTATCGAAGAGCTCCGGGCCATACCTCCTGACGCAGGCCGACGCTGCTCTGCTCCTGAAGTTGATCTCCCGGGTGAGGTCGCCATGTTCGTTGACGAGGCCGCCCAGGTACCGGAACTCGAGGGTTTGGGTGTATTTCTGCCCCGCTGCTTCGATGATCAGCGGCCGCGGGGGCGGTGTTGGCTGCTTCTCCTTTACGCGCATCAGGAGAGTCTCCGCCTTCTTCTCCGACACCGTCAGCCCGAACTCCCCAAACACCTGCACGATAATAGTCGCGGTGCCTGCCGCGGTGCCTGCCGCGGTTCTGTTCGCGGCAAGTGCCGCGGGTGTTGCCGCGGTTCTGTTCGCGGCAAGTGCCGCGGGTGTTGCCGCGGGACTTGTCGCGGGTCCTGCCGTTGGTCCTGCCGCGGGCGTTGCCGCGGTGCCTGCTGCGTGTGGTGCCGCTGTTCTTTCCGCGGAACGTGACGCGGGACTTGTCACGGGTCTTGCCGAGGGTGATGCCTCGGCACTCGCGTCGAGTGTTGCGCGGGTCTTGTCGTGGGTCTTGCCACGGGTGTTTCTGTGGACATTACCGCGGACCTTGCCGTGGTCAAAACCGTGGCGCGGTCCGCGGCAGATGAAACCTCCGCGGCAATCCACGGTGCACCGCGAAATGCGGGGGAATGCCGCGGTCACTGCCGCGGGTACGGCCACGAAAACGTCAAATAGTGAGCATCCGTGGAAAACGTTCGGTTGCGCTTCGCGTTGGATTTCTGCATGGTAGAAACTTTTGGCGTTCGTTCCGGGTAAAATCGTGGGCTATAGCAGATGTATCGTTGGCAATACGGGTTGAGTCTATGAACGGTAGGTAAATTGCCGTTTTTGCGGGTTATAGTCGTAGATGGCAGGATATGTATATTTTGAATCCATCCCGATTGATACCCCCACCCCCCCGCTGGAAGTGTAAGGTTATTTGTATGTAGACATATTGTCTTGTAATTCCAGCACGCCATTTTGCGTTCCCTGTCGGGCAAAAAGGTTGGTAATGACAGGTTAGCTGTAATGTACTGTACTCCCAGCACGCCCTGTGGCTTTTCCTGAAGGGCACAAAGGTTGGTATGGTCAGGGTGTAACGTCAATTTGTACGGTTTAGGGGGGGGGCGAGAGGGTAGGTACGCCTTGACGCGTGTGTTTTGGTTGTGGAGTATGATTCGTCAGGCTGACTGATTTATTTCGCTGGTATATTTTGTTTGTGGCTGCCTACTGTACGTGTATTGAAGAATCGGAAAGAGGCATTCTTATGGCCGTACAGACGATACTGGTGTCAGAATGAGAGAGGGGGTGCACAGTCATGATAACTCATTCAACTACGCCGTTTCCCCGAAATTAATGCATGGTTACAATCTTGTTTGGAATGTCCAAAGACGGAATACTTGTACCATTAGACTACTGTACATACGAAGTATATGTATAGTACACAATGTACATGTGTACCAATAGACTACAGTACGTACGAAGTATATATATATGTATATAATGGGTATGGGTCGGTGATATTAATGAATGCATTGCTTGGTCGCCCCAGTGGTCTAATAGTGGTTAATCTCGATTACTATTATACTAAGAAGGTTGACGCACGAGTAAAGGGTTCGAGTCTCCGTACGTTTTTTGTTTTTTCTTAACCCGTTTAGAACTGCAGTCCCGTTTTGGGGACAAACCACTCTAATTCTAAGTAATTTCCCCACAAAACGGGACTCCAGTCCTATAAGGGTTAAACGACACCACCTTTCGAGAGCGTCTATTATAGCGTGGATAGGCACAATTCGACGCGAGTCGACGAGGGAAAAAAGTGCCGAACTATTATCGTGATAAAAAGCAACGCACGTACCGTGGTGGGAGGGGGCTACTTAGTGACCCCCGATCTGAGATACGACTAGGAGGGAGACGGAAAAGAAGGACGAATATAGTACATAGGATGGGGCGAAAAACGAAAACAAATAGCTGAATTTAGAGTGTGAATTCATTACTTTTCACCTCGGAATAGGGCGATATACACTTGACCAGAGTACATCGTAGTATACCCCCCAGTGACAAACTGGAGTCCATGAAAGGTAAAAACACCGTTCGTTATGGTCTGTCTATCTGGAAATGCCCCCTCAATCATACTTCAGGCGTAAATTCCCGAGTATGCTTGAGTACTCTATAACTGAAAGTACCTCTTGTGTCCGTCCGATGGGAAATTAAACAAAAAAAAGTGTTACGCAGTAGTACCATTT
This sequence comes from Saccharina japonica, assembly GCA_008828725.1. Classification (NCBI taxonomy): domain Eukaryota; class Phaeophyceae; order Laminariales; family Laminariaceae; genus Saccharina; species Saccharina japonica. Next base: position 762,194 of record MEHQ01000321.1, on the reverse strand, counting down.
GATTTCGCGCCAGTGGCCGGCATTGGGGAAATCTGACACAGAAGGAACCTCCTTGTATTGTCGTCTGACGGAAAAACAAACCGTACGGGACACCGACTCACATCTACGGACATGTGGAGTTTCCACGATAAACAGCGGTGGAGCCTTGACCATTGAGCGCTGCTGATTTATAGGGTGCATTACGTGGCGAGTGTAAGGGGGGTCCCTTTATATCTATACCGCCGACTGGCTCGAAAAACGCCTGATACACCATTTTACAGGCAAGGCCTTTTTGTCCGACAGTCGTGAACAAGTATATCCCCATCAAGTTGAAATCGGCGTCACAGTTTCAGAAATATACACGTCGAAATATAAAATCGAAAGAAAGCAAGACGTCTATACGTAAACTACGCTCTACGCCCGTACAGTCGTTCAGTAACACACACGCGGGGAGTTCAACCTAGACCCAAGTTAATCAAGGCTAACCACCCACCACCCATTGGTTAGTATCCTTGCCTCAGCCAACTGTGTCGCGTGCACAATAGGATTAAGTATACATCACCAGAGGTATAGATACATATACTATATATGTAGTGCGGATGGGGGTAGATGACATTAATTAATTGAGCAAGTGGGGATTAATTAATTTAGCGAAAGAGGGATAATAATATTTGGAGGTGCATTTTGGAGGTGCATTTCATTAATTAGTCCTGCAAAAGGGGCAGGAAGTAGTTATTAATTGAGTCGTCGACCGACGCCGCCGGCTACACGGTTACGTACGTCCTGGAATGTTCCGCCAACGTGCTCTTCGTTCGTGGTAGAAATCACCGACGACCTCGGCTTAATTATTTCCTCCACTCCACCCGGCTGACACTTCGCGCCTTCGCCGCTTCACGGATTCCGTAGCCGTTTTCGATGGCAACGATGCCGGTCCCCTGCAAGACGTCGAAGGCGATGGCGCCTTGACGTACCATTCGCGTTAGGTGTAGGCAGTCGGTGGTGGGCGATCTTTGGCTGGGAGGTGTGAATGAAGACGGCAGGCTTGTTTTGGTGGAGGAAGTCAGTGGGGGGTGCCTTCCGCAATCGTCTAGCAAGTAAATATCCATATATGGCGAATCACTGCAAGGAAGAGATCTTATCCTCAATCGGGCCAATCACAAGAAGCGAGCAATACCGCTAGATCCCGATCGACCGCAAACGACAGTCACCGTGTCTTCTCTTGCGTACATGTCACCTTCGTGAATCGTACGCTTGCACTGCCTCCCGTAGTCGTAGTGGTGACCTCCACTGTATTATAGTGTCCAGCCGAGCAAAAACGCGATAATACCAGGTACATACGACTTCCAGAAAAATACATACAGTATTAGCATACCCAACCGCAAGTAAGTAGCTCAACAATTCTACTACTTCAGCAGTGCCCAAATCGTCGGTTGATGAAGACTGCATTCGACAGTTCGGGCGGTGTGCTCTGCTCTTTCTCCTATACTTGTACGTAGCCTTCAGAAGTATAACTTTCGCTTACGCATATTGTTGTAGTGGTCTCCAGTCATCAGCCACATTATAACGCAAAATTCAAGTCGCGGTTAAATACGGCAAATACATGCAATGCCCAAGTAGCTCAATGAATTATCTGCTGTAGTCGTCATTAGCACATCACAATACACTGGAGACCAGCCACTGAGCAAACAACAACACCAGGCTGAGCTCACAACGCATGACAGCATGTATGAATATGGCGACACATCCACCGTTGCCGAAACAGCGGGTCGGGTTTTTTCTTGCATCTTCCCTAGGTAAAACACCGTTTGTTTGTTTGTTTGTTTGTTTATTCTAGCTCTTGTCGTCGAAAACAGGAAACGAATTGCACTACTCGTAGCCATGTCCCCTTCGCCGTTAGATCTGCATGGTCATGGTCTATCACACGTGAGCAATCATGCCAGGCCTCTCGGAACGCCGAATAATGCACCGAATAATGCCCGACAAACACTCTGCGTAATACCTGAATAATAATGCCGTCTCACAACTGAGCCGTGTTTACTGCTGTCGACCCCGACCCAGCGGGAGCAAATCACAACAGGACACCCATGACGCAGCAGAACAGAAGGCATGAGTGCATCAATAGAACCCACAATAATAGTACATCATTGTTGACAAATACTCTACGTAGTTACCAGTATATCGCAACGCTAATACCTGTTGTTATTTTCGTGTTCATCCTGTTTATCTAGACACCCCCGTGTTACTACAGTAGCACGTACTGGTTCGCTAGGCTGTTTAATCCAGTGTGTATACTAGTCGACGTTCTCCAGAAAAGTGCCTATTTGTAGTACTCCCGGAGCCACACGTCGCGATGACAGTACTAATAGTGACTCCCTATCATGTACATAATTTGGCCGTATTCATACCGCCAGAATATTATTTTTTTACATTATCGCAACTCTGCCGTCAGGGCAAGCAGTATAACATACTAGACCAAACTTTCCGCAACCCCTTCAAATCAACACAATATTTTCCTGCGGGAACAAATCATTATATACATTTTTCCTGCGACACCCGGCCCCCGTTTCGTATATTATCCAAAGCCTACGATACAACGCCATTTTTTTTAAATTAATTCATGCTCATTCAAGACATTAATTAGTTTTCACCTTCGAAGGACACGATATGAAAAATATGGAAATACAAAACAAATAGCGCGAAAACAAACATCGGAATTTTAAGAAAAACAAAAAGCTCTATAAGAATGGCCCAAATCGAAGCGCTTTTTCTTCGTGGGCGCCCGTCCCCTGCTACTGACCGTGTCAGCCAATCCATCGCCACTTGGTGTACTGCCCACTACTGCAGCTGCTGCTGTCACCGTCAGTACGCAGCTGTGGCCTATGTTCGTTTGGATCGTGTCAGCAACGACGGTTACAAACGTTGTAGAGGGTTGCGTATATATATTCGCAGGCGTTATTATGGAATTCTTGCCTCGTGCGGGACGAGAGTTCGAGCACTCCGCTCTCTCTCCGCGCTCTCTCTCTCTCTCACTCTGTCCTCTAATGCAACGACCTTAAAACATCTCATCAGACTGCCGGGCAGTCAGGGCATCCAGATTTGCAATATACGAACACACTAGTGTGGGTTGTCAAAAGCTTGACGTTGTCAGGTCTGGAAGAAGAAGTCAAGAATGGCTTCCGGGTCAACTCAAGACGAGCAAGCCCTTCCCAAAGATGAGGTTCAGCAGCTGAGAAGCGAGTTTCAGCTGGTGGTCGAGCATTGGCAAACGTCAACGATGCATGCCATAAGGAGCATGATGGCCGAGTTCATGACGGACAACGACCGATCAGAGCCCAGCGGCGCTGAGGACAGCGTTGCTGTACGAGAGAGACCAGCAGGGGCAGGAACCACTGCTGCATTATCTGCTATACGAGAAACTTCTGCTGCTGCTGGAGGCGTGGCAGAAGATACAGCAGCTGGAAGAGAGACAACTTTGCGTGGGAATGCCTCACGCAACCACGGAGCGACGGGACGCAGAGGGGCTGCTGTCCCTATCAAGGCGGGCCCAGCCAGGGGCCAGCCTGACCAGCCAAGGAGGGCTGGCGAATGGGATGAATTCCCAGGCGGTGAGTTGGGTGTTGGTTTTGATCTGCCCATCTCGCGCCATGTTTCCTACAAGCACAGCGCTGCTGTAGGGAATAGTACAAGAGGGGCAAAACCCACTCCTGTAAGAGAGACTACTGCTGCTATTGGAGCATGCATTGGCCAATCGGAGTCCGGCAGCGCCGAGAGTAGCGCTGCTGTAGGGAATAGCCCAAGAAGGGCAGGACCCACCCCTGTACGAGAGACTCTTGCTGCTGTTGGAGTAGCCATTGGCCAATTGGAGTCCGGCAGCGCCGAGAAAAGCGCTGCTGTAGGGAAGAGCCCACAAGGGGCAGGACCCATCACTGCTGTACGAGGTGCTACGGCAGGAGGAGAGATGGTTTTTCGTGATGATTACTCGCGGGATTTCGCATCGACGGGACGAGGGAAAACTGCTTCTTGTCGAGGTTGGCCAGCCAGGGGTCAGCCATACCGGCCAATTAGGTCTGGAAAAAGGGGTGCAAACCCCAGCGGTGAGTCCCGTGGAGACTCAGCCGCGACTGCCGGTGGCAATGGCAGCAGCACCAAGGCCACCGAAGGTAGTACTTTCGTAGGGAAGTGCTTCAAGTGTGGCAAGAAGGGCCATATGATCGCAAACTGTAGAGCGAAGCGGTGCAGTGGATGCAACGGACTGGGGCACTCTGATGATGTTTGCCCCACGCCGAAAGAAGAGGCTGTGCTGTCGATGGCGAGCGAGGTTGGAGCAAGGGACGTTGATATGTGTACGGCCCAGGCTTCAGCTTTCAAGGCCGAAGAGACAGGCAAGTGCAGTGATGATTTGGGCAGAATGGGGGAAGGAGAGTCGGCTTTTCAGGTAGGAGACGAGATTTGGATCTGCAATAGTGGAGCGTCTACTCTCATGACGCCCTCAGCAGATTGCATGCTCAATTACAGAGAATACAGCTTAAAACTGCGCATCGCCGATGGTTCAACTCGCTTCATCGAAGGATACGGTGATGTTCGCTTTGTCTTTCGGTCCGGAAACGGTCCCGTGCAAGTGTTAACGACTAACGTTGCGCACGTGCCAGATCTCAGGTATCATTTATTTTCCCTGCCCACTCTCATCAAGAACGGCCATACGTTCGAAGGACGCCCCTCGGGGATTGTAGTCCGGCTCAAGTCAGAGCGTTCGATCGTGTTTCCGTTGAGTGGGACCCTGTACAGCCTTTACGGCTACCGGGTCGACAGCAGTAGTGGGGAAAATGCCTGTGCTGTACTCGCCCCAGGGCAACAGCCCAGTAAGCCCGCGATCGACATAAACGACTACCACTGCGCGGCTGGACACTCCCACGAGGTTCTACTCCGCAAGACCGCGGAGCAGCAAGGAATCGTCCTCAAGGGAAACCTGCTGGAATGCAGGGGGTGCTCCATGGCGAAGGGACTTCGCAAGAGCATCAAGCAATCCACGCACACACGAGCGGGTAAGAAGCTCGGGAGGGTGTTTGTGGATTTGAGTGGCCCCAAGGTGGTAGAGTCTCTCGGCAGGAAGCGGTACACTCTCATTGTGCGCGATGACTTTTCACGGTATACTTGGGTGTATTTCATACGCCACAAGTCGGACGCCGCGGAATTGTTCGAGCAGTTCCTCGCGGATTCTCGCGCAGACGATGTCCCTTCGAAAGTGGTCATCGTCCGATCGGACGGGGGTGGTGAATTCCGTGGGGGGAAGTTTGGAGACCTGTGTAGAACACGAGGGATCAAGCAGGAATTCACGACGGCAGACAGCCCCCAGTTTAATGGGGTAGCAGAGCGCGCGCTAGGCTTGATTGAGACGGCCGCAATGGCGGGCCGAATCCAGGCTCGCGAGCTATACCCCGGCGCGCAACTACCTGCAACTGAGTCGTTGTGGGCTGAAGCGTCGCACTGGGCGTGCGATGCTTTGAACCGTACAGCAACCACCGCTAACCCCGAGAGCAAGTCGCCATACGAGATGTGGTATGGTAGACCCCCCCCGGTAGTACTTCTACCTTTCCTCAAGCCTGGCTACTGCAAGGTGAAGAGGGAGAACAAGTCCCAGGCGAAAGCACAGGAGTGTTTTTACCTTGGCCCTGCACCCAACTACCCCCGAGACTCGGTGCGAGTGCTGACTAGACACCGTACCGTACTGATCACGCGCAACATAACCTGGCAGCGCGTGTCACCTGCACCACCTGTACCTGCCCAGTCGAGTGACTCCCTGTCTATGGAAGAGGGGGGGTCCGAGGCAGACGACGGAAGCACGTCAGATCGAGGTGGTGGGGGGGTGGTGCATGAGCTAGACGAAGGTTTGGCTCGCCTGAACGACCTCGATTTGACGTGGGGGTTCGATCTGGACGCGTTTTTGGAGGAGCGCGCCCAGCAGGCACCTGCCGCCGGCGATGCCGGCGACGGGAATTCAGAGACGACGGGCTCGTCTCAAGGGGGCGCGGTGGGCGCCTCCTCGGCCCCGGTAGGGAGGGTCGAAACAGCCGAGACGACGGGCTCGTCTCAAGGGGGCGCGGTGGGCGCCTCCTCGGTCCCGGCAGGGAGGGCCGAAAGCGACCCGGGCGAGGCATCAGCCTCCGACACCGACCAAGGGAACGGTGAGGATCCACCCGCGGTCCTGTCGGGGAGACCAGCTCACGAGCTCAGCAGCTGGGGACGGCTCCCCGCGACAGTAAGGGGCCGAACCCGGGGTCAGAGCCAACGCTTGGAAGGCGAGCCTGCTGAAGGCCGGCTAAGGATGAGGCCTGAGGTCGCGGACGCGCTGCTTGCGGCAGTGTTCAAGTTGACGATGTCTAGGAGAACGCAGAACAGCACATCCTGGACGACGGAGGACGCACTGGCTCTGATGGCTGGAGGACCTGCAGCAGATAACAAAGGGGAGTTAAGCGTGCGCATGCCGAGTGGATTCCCGGAAGACGTAGAACCGCCCCCTCAGTCCGTAGCAGATGTCGAGCGTTCACAGTACAAAGCGGCGTGGCAAGAGGCCATGAAGATTGAATTGGACGGTCACAAAACGACCGGTACGTTTGAAGCAGCGATACCGCCGCAAGGGCGGAAACCTGTAGGATCGAAGTGGGTGTTTACCTACAAGACGGACAAGGATGGCCTGATAGTAAAGACAAAGGCTAGACTTGTGGCTAAGGGGTTTAGCCAGGTGCAGGATGTAGATTACTTTCAAACATTCGCACCAACTCCCTCGTCAGCGTCAGTTAAAATTCTGGCAGCTGTTGCCAACGAACACGGTCTGAAGATCTTTCATTTAGACGTCGCACAAGCCTTTGTTCGCGCGAAACTCGACGCCGAGATATACATGAAACTACCCGGTGGGTGTGGTGACATGTCAGGCAAAATCGTTCGCCTGAACCGATCGCTGTATGGTCTGAAGCAGAGTGGACGACAGTGGGCCGGATTATTGGTAGAAACCGTGGTAGAGTACGGTATGGAGCAGTGTAGGACTGATCCTTGTGTTTTTCGCATGGTTGTGGACGGCAAGGTACAACTGGTCATGGCTGTTCATGTGGATGACATCGTGATTGCAGGTTCGGACGAGTCATGCAGAGATTTTCATGCCGCGTTAGTAACGAAATTCCCCACGAATAACCTCGGAGAACTGACTTGGTACACTGGTTGTGCTTTCAAACGCGACTGGGAATTGGGGACTTTGGAGATTACGCAGAAGGCGTTTATTGAGAGCATGTTGAATCGTTTTGGCGTTAACTCATCCTCTGACATCCCCGCTACCCCTGGTGTGGAACTAGGTCCAAGAGAGGAAGGCGAACCTGGTGGAGACTGGCCTTACAGGGAGGCTGTGGGCAGTTTGATGTGGCTGTCGACCATGACGAGGCCGGACATCTCCAACGCTGTGCGTGCTGTGGCGCGTCACTCTCACAACCCTACTGAGAGGCACTGGAGGGCAGTTTTGAAGATTATGGAGTACCTTCACGGGACCAGGTTTTTGGGATTGACTTTTGTGCGGGGTTCGGGACTGGATTTGAATGCGTATAGTGATGCCGATTGTGCTGACAAGGCGAATGATAGGCGCTCGGTATCGGGGACGGTAATTACCGTGGGGGGTGCGGCCGTCAGTTGAGCAAGTAGCACGCAGAGGTGTGTTACGTTGTCCACAGCAGAAGCAGAGTACGTTTCCCTAGGAAAAGGGGTGAAGGAAGTTTTGTTCACGGGCGCGGTCTTATCGTTTATTTGTCCAGAGCTAAGCGGATCATGTGTCCGGGTTTTCGAAGATAACCAGGGGGCCATAGCGTTGGCTCAGAACCCTCTTAGTTCTGCTCGGAGCAAGCATATCGACGTACGTTTTCATTTTGTTAGGGAGATGCTTCGTGCGAAGAAGATCGACATTCAGTTCTTAGCTTCGAAAGACCAGCATGCGGATATTTTGACGAAATCCCTTGCTTCGACCCCTTTCAAGCTTCACCGTAGGTTCTTGTTGAATCTGCCGTTGGAGGGTGAGTAAGGGGTATGAGCATTATCCGATGTACCATGTTTGAGTTATGCGAGGAATAATTTGTCAGGTCGCCGCCCCGCGCTACTTTGAGGGGCATGGGTGAGTAGGGCACCACTTGGTATCTTATTTTCTGGCCATGGTCATCGTTTGGAATGCGGCCGTTGTTTCAACTGCAATGGTTTGGAGTATATGAGTTATACAGGGGGTTTTGACCCGGTGGCCGGGTTTCCTCCTGCGGGACTGTTGTTGGCTGTTAGGTCCTAGCTTGTCTTGAATGTCCTTTCGATCTTGTCATTGCTGTCAAGAGCCAGGGAGAGTGTTCGTTTGGATCGTGTCAGCAACGACGGTTACAAAAGTTGTAGAGGGTTGCGTATATATTCGCAGGCGTTATTATGGAATTCTTGCCTCGTGCGGGACGAGAGTTCGAGCACTCCGCTCTCTCTCCGCTCTCTCTCTCTCTCTCACTCTGTCCTCTAATGCAACGACCTTAAAACATCTCATCAGACTGCTGGGCAGTCAGGGCATCCAGATTTGCAATCTACGAACAGCCTATAGATCCCCGCCCAGAGGGTTACTGCTACTGCTACCCTGACGGTTCGTGCTTGCTGTGTCATTTCCACCTCTTGGATTACCGTTTATTGTATGCCTGCCTCTGCCTGCACGACCACCTCGTGTTACCTGCACGACCACATCGAGCAGCTCCCATCGAAAATAGAGTCTCGCCCACGTCCTTGCCCTTCGACGCGGGAAGGCAAAAGTACCGCTGTCGGATGATGCTTTCGATGACCCGCTCGAGTGACATCCTCACGGTACACGATAGTGCGTTCTTCCATTTCGTAGTCTGATGTAAGGGTCAGTATGATCTTGTAGTTAACGTCTGCTACCGACTTCACAACACCTAGCGACGCGAGCACTTGAACAATCTTGTCTATTCGACCAAAGTGCTTCATGGCTTTTTCTCCGTTCTCCATTTTGCGGCGTCGAACGCTCCCAACCACTTGACCTGTTCTGCCATGGTCTTGGGCATACATCAAACGCACACCATTCTTCACCCAGCACTACGTGATTTTGTTGCGAACACTCTATCGAGCAGAGCACGGCTCACAACGCTCTCTGTCAGACAAGTCCAAGCTACTCTAGCTGTCCTAATGTGTTACTCTCGCACCACTGCTGGCCAGGCCGATCGCCTCACGAAGACCTGGCAAACTCCCACTGGGGCGGACTCCCCTTACTTCCCCAGCACGAGTACCGGTTTCGACTCGCTTACCAGTGACAACGGACGCAACCTCATGTAACCACCGCAGCTCTGCCTGTGATCCATCTCCTCCAAGATCTGCGTCTTCAATCGCTCATCGTTTTGACGTTGCTGTTTTTGCTCGCTCTCGCGTCGATCTTGATATTTTCTCCTGTCCGCCGCCAGCTGCACCTCAAGATACTGGCCATACCCACCAATCTCGGACGAGCCACCCACTGGGGGTCCAATGGGCATGATCAGGCTGCTTGCTCGAACAATGAGTTTGTTAACGTGTTCAATTAGCAGTGATATGTGATGGATGGATATGCTCCCAGCAGCGCCACACTAGGCTGTGAATGAGGCACTGCAACACGCAGTGTGTAGAAGATAGTTCAAGATGGCTTTATTAAGTCGGCGCGGAAAGAGGTAGACGAACGCAGGGGGAAACATGCGGTGGGTCATGTGGGACCAACTCTCCACCGACAGCTAAGAAACAACCGCTCGTAGTCGAATACATGATAACCCGCCCACCCGTACATAACCGTGGGACTGCTCGTAGGTGCTACCACGAGACGATCCCTGTACCTTTACCTCCGTGACCCAACATATGTAACCGTATCTTATAATAGTACCATTTTGGGAAGCCAGAAGCCACACAAACAGTATGTGGAGACCGGTGAATGGCTAAAACGGGACTTGATTATCACTCCCAAACGCCTATCGTAGGTTATCTCACGTTACTTCTTATCAAATAAAAAAACGGTTTATTATTCCGACGCTATTAATTGGGCTATTGAGCCCCTTCGGCATTCACAACCATTGTTTGTTGCTTACGAAACGCGTTCCCCCTATTTCATACTACTACCTCATCGCTCACTCTCTCGCCGGACATGCTTTCATATCGCATCTGTACATATACATTTTTGCGTTCTATGGAGATCAGCCGGAGAGCGACGAAACACTTTTGCTAGTCTCGTTCACCGTGGCCTGTGGTGCACAGTGTACCATGCGATACACATACGACTAGCATACGAGCAGGGACGGCTGCGTCGTTGTCGTACACACACGCAGAGAAAAACGTGGACGCGTTTTCCAGGTCTATATTTTGATTGCTGAAAATTCTCTTCTTTTATCACGAGTGTACAGTAGTTAGTCAAATCAATTATGCGAGGAGTGCATACATATAGCAGGGTGTTCATAGGGTGCTGTCCTCCTTCTGTTCCGCCCTTCAGCTAGCTCCGCGATAGCCACGCGCTCTCCTGTAATAAAACGACGAAAACCCGATAGTTTATTTCTGGGTCGCGGCTGTGAACTCAGAGTGTGTTTCACACCTGGTGCCATTTGTTTTCTGGGGTCTGCCTTGAGTCCACAACGAGCGTAAAATAACGATGATACAACAACAACATCGACAACATCGTCTTCCACCCGCACGAAGCGCACACGTGTATGTCAGTTACAGATACCCGCCTTCTTCTGTACGATTCCTTAGGGAAGCTAGTGCCATCTTGCACAAAGGCGGCTCCGCCGCTGCTCCGAGTGTGCCCGTAACAGATACCAATATAAACGCCGGAACTGTACAATAAGCCGAGGCCGCCAAAGCTGGAGTTCTGCCAAAAAGGGTCGTACGGCACTATGTTGAGGTTGGATATATACATACATGTATATTCGAAATTGTGAGCATATAGGTACGAACGAATACCAGTAGTCGGCAGTACGCGAAGTCAATTACCGTGTGTTGAGCCCCAACAGATAATTTGCACAAACATATAAGATAACGCGTAGCACACCCACTATTATAATTGATATGATCACCAATGACGTGCAAGGCACCACTGCTGCCGCTGCCACATTCGTTTTGTCATGTTTGATCTACTGTAATTATTGTTCCGACGACGTCCACCCACGATCCAGTACTGGCGCTGATGCTGCTAAGCACCCAATTAAATCTGTGACCGCACATATCTCACGAAAACGACCGCTACTACTATGCAACGTACTCCTATATACTGCGTATACTACTACACCCGCGGCTGCTGCTACCACCTTACTACTACTTATTAATACTACTTCTTCTTCTTCTACTGCTGCTACTCCTACTACTACTCCTACTCCTACTCCTACTCCTCCTCCTACTACTACTACTACTACTACTACGAGTAGAGATCCAAATCGAAAGTATATATACTGCTACAAGATTGTTCGCCAAGCTTCCAGCTGCGAGATGCTTCTTGTTGTTGGGTTGATTACATGCCCCACGTTCACGGCCGCCCTACATAATAAACGAATGCTAACAAATCTTACTTGCGATATTACCTGTCGTACATATCTTATGTACGTGGCTTACGTCTGTTTCTTAAACCTTGATGGAAATGCCATCCGTTATCGTGCTGGTGAGCCGTAAACGGACATATGCAATACGGTACGTGTAGATTAGATTGCTTGGGGCATTCTTAACCCTTTTAGAACTGCAGTCCCGTTTTGGGGACAAACCAGTCTAATTCTAAGTAATTTGTCCCCAAAACGGGACTCCAGTCCTGTAAGGGTTAAAACTTAACAATTAATTACAAACACAGAACAGCCTATCAGGAACATCATACTACATATTTCATGCCCATACCATGTTCGCGTCTTCGGAGCAAAAGTCTCATGTTGTGAAAACGCCCAGCGGGCCGACGTCTTGACAGTTTCACATACATCTCCTGTAGGCCGGCCGCACGAGCCCTCGAGCAGGCCCTCGAGCCGGCCAACCCCGGGTGGGGGCGAGGCAGGCGGGCACGGTGGTAACATAGAAAGTAAATATAAAAGTCCTCCTCGCGTCGACAAATGACTTCGAAGCGCGGAGCGCCCTCGAAAAATACCAGTGCTGCTGCGACGACACGCACCAACTAGATACCGTAAATCGTTACATATTGTGGTAGAGTCCGTGTATGTCCCAAAACACCCCCCTTCCCCATGGAACTTCACCATCTACACATGGCGTCTTCTGCAGCTTTAACCCGGCTGGTATGAGTAAAGGCATAAATGCTTCACATGCTATCTGGCATGGCTTTGCGACTTACACAGTACGACAGTCGAAACACGCAACGGCGGAATAGGGGACCATTTTCACCGGGAAAAACAGTAAGCCGCCATGACCCAGTGGCAAACCGTCTACCGTAGATTAGGTACGACGACCAAACAGAAGAAGCTGGGCTACGAGCTCTTTCTCGTCTGGTGTATCATCAGTTGGCGGGGCACTCGTACATCCCGCTGTCCCGATCCGTCCGAACTATCTCGAACGAAGACGTCGCGACGTCCTCGGCGGGCAATCCGAACTTCAACATGACCGTGTAGAAGGAGTTGCCCTTGCGGACCGTTGAGGTAGGGTAGTCGAAGTACTCGTTCACTTGGACGCGGGGCAACACCGACCCGCAGCTCAGATCGGGCGAGAGAGACACCTGCCAACGAATCAAACGGGGGCTAGGTTAGTAGATGTTGAACAGTAGGTACGGACGGCCATTATCATAATGCCTTCCTGGGTCGTTTACTTTTCGTCCTACGGAGTCCAAGCTCAGCTCGGCAGCGTGGGCCTTGTATATGTACGTCGAGGACGATCGCTAACGAGGGCGTTATTGTTAGACAAATATGCTCGATCAAGAACGAACTCTTGAGTTGTTTCACATCTTTAGGTTCGACATGGCAAACCGGCGGAGGTGTCCAACTCCGGGAACGGTGACAATAGACGGACCCCCCCCCCCGCCGTAGGGTGTAGCCCTTACGCGAGGGCGTCTGGTTCCCCTATACCCGGTCGCACATTTTCTGACCCCCTGACACCAAAGTAGTCGTCCGGTGCCGACGTGTGTTGTGTTCGACGCTTCTGTTCGTACGGGAATCGTTTCAAACTGCGCCATCCAAACACTCAAGAGGCCGCTCGCACGGATACAACTTCGATGCTTCTGTTAGTACGTAAATCACCTCGACGATTTGTGTGTGGTCTCCTGCCGCCGCGGTGTTCTCGACGATCCACAGTGTGTTCTGGCGGAGCACCTGGAATTGTGTAAGAGAGGCGGCGAGTGGCAGACAGAGCGTGGGGTTGTGCATATGCAAGAGGCAATACAAGGGCGGTTTCGGAACACCCGGCGACACCAAAACAAACGCATTTGAGAGCGATGGTCACCCACGAGTGTTTTTACCCGTGCTTTACACGCCTGAAGAGCCAAGCCAAGCGCCACGCCGTACAGAAGAAGCACCCAAGAAGAAACGGCAGTTGTTGGGCCGGTCCGGCAGACGTGTGCGTATGTCTGTCTTACCCAGCTGGCATGTCGCCTGGCACTGATACGCGATACGGTCGACGTAGCATCTCCATGTTCTGAGACTCATGACAGCGAGCAGACTCTACATGGCACCACAACATTCGACTTTGACAAATATGATAAATATCATAAACCGAGCCTGTCACACAAAATCTTGCGGCTTACATCATTAAAACCAATACCCATTGTGAAGTAGACAATGCTTCCGAGCATGATAAGTAGCACGCCATGCAAGGCCTCCCCCGTCAGTGGGTAAATCGACTTTTAGACCAAAAGATGCTACGAACCCTTGCCGTATATACGGGTTTCAGATGTTGTCTGAGAGGTTTCTCACCATTCCATCCCCGTACACAGACACGTCACCAAGGTCGACTAGGGAAACCTCGCCGGATTCAGGGTCCACTGTATAGAGTTCTCCCGCGGCGCTGTTAACAACTAGGAGAGTCTTGCCGTCGTCCGTAACCTGCGGGAGATGTGTAAAGTTAGCAAGAGGTGCTGCGGGTTTCAGGAAGTACAATAGTGCACACCAGGGCGTAAAATAGGCGTCCGGCTCGTGGTGAAATCACCGCACCACGAGGTGGAGGGCGTGGTGCGGGCCCGCACCACATCGCCGAAGGCGATGTGCGGCTCCCCGCAGGGGCCCCCGGAGGGCCCCAGGAGGCCGCTTTTTTCACCATATATGCGTCAATATACTCAAAATGTGCGTCTAACCCGCTCGGTTTATCCTCTTGTATACGTGGTGCCGGCTGCCTTAGAATGTTCTGCATTTTGCGAAGAAACAAGGACAAAATTACGGTAAACAACCATCAGACATATCGTCAGCAGATGTGAGGTGGTGCTTGAATAGGCGCCACATGCCACAGTGTCCCTGGCCTGGTTTGCCTGGAACGTCCTCAGGCATAGGAAAACGGCAACAGTTCAATCGAATTCAAAAGAAGTGAAGTACTCTATGCCAAAAGAGGAAACAAGACCCAAACATAGCATCTGAGACAAAATCAAGACATTAAACCCCCCAAACAAACACGCCAAAACAAAATTCGTCTGTGACGCAATAGGTCCAAAATAAAATCGCCTGCGGCGAAACAGACTCAAAATATGTTTTTCGCCTACGGCGAAAAAGAACCCGCACAATTTTTTCGCCTCCGGCGAAAAAAGGTGCGGCACAAGAAAAGTGTGGTGCGGCGAACCGCACCATGCCTTCGGCACGTGGTGAAAAAAACGGGATTTGCGAGATAAAGGTGCAGCAGCGCAACAATTCACCACCTATTTTACGCCCTGGTGCACACACGCAGCGCGTGCGTCGACACATACAGAGACTGTCGTCGGCTGCACGATACGAGGCAGCACGACACAAGGCTCAGCGCATTGGTGGTATTTCGTCGAGTCTGAGACGCGACGGGGGAACCTTGATGTCTTGAACACCACCTCCGGCGATAAAACATTCCATTAGTTTTGTACATATGGGGCAATGTAATTCGTAGCATGCCGATCACCTCGATGCCGTTAGAATTGAAGTTTCCCTCGATATTTGGGAAACCCGAGCTGAGGGGGATGGTCGTTGCCTCCGTGCGCGCGCCGTTTTGAAGCTTCCCGCTGCGCCTGTCCAAAGGTACCTGTAGGTGTCAAGAAATCGTTTTTTTTCACGCCGTGGTCAGGTGGCTGCACCCTTCATCGCTGGCTAGGCGTATACTGCTGTGCTACTTGGTGGCCGGCCGTCAACGAAAGTCCCCGTGTAAACAAGCCCCACGATGAGATGACAAGCGTCAGCAAGTTCGATTATGGCTCGGCCGAAGCGCCAGCGAAAGCTGCCGTACAACATACATACACATGGGAAGCCAAACCAGCGCTACGGTCGGGGGGGGGGGGGTACCCCGGTTTTCACTAAGAGTACGGCGTTTCTGTACCTCGCACTCCCAAGCTGCGGTCGAAACCATATTTCGTTGTCGCGCAGTAGATAGTAAGATGCATTGCTACGATAGAAGTGCACCATTTCTGCCGTTTGAGGATGGTCACCTGAGGAGCTCTATACCTGCAGTAGCCTGCACACTGATTTTGGTGTATACCAAAAGTGCTACCCGATGAACATGCCATGGCCTAACCAGACAACGTAACAACTTGCAACACAATCACGAACAATTCCGACGGTTTTGGATTAAGGGCCCGTTTAAACGAAGAAAACAAACAAAACAATTTGGAAAACAAAAAAATCAAATCCGCTTTTCATTGGTCAACACGCGCACCAGCACCAAATATTAGGATCTTGGGGGGTGCTGGTGCGTGTGTTGACCAATGAAAAGCGAATTTGAATTTTATTTTTCCCAAATTGAATTTATTTTATACTCGTTAATATGGGCCCTAAGGGGGCCCCGCTGTTCAGGAAATATTTCAGCCAAAAAAGTGCTACCTCTATCGCAGCACCCGTCGTACTTCCATGGCGGTGCATGCAGCGAAAAGGAAAAATCTCAAAAAGACTGGAGACAGTCCAGAAATGTGGCGGTCACTCGGCCGAGGGTTTTTCACGAGTCCGAAAAGGTTGGACTAAAGAAGTGCGACCCTCCTTACCGTAGCATGCGTCAAAACAAACCGTGCTGCGAAAGAGGTGACACTCTTTGGCCATACGTAGCATTTCACACTGGACGGGTGCTATTATAACACTGGGTGTGCTGGATGCCGACGGGTAGAAAGGAAGGTTTAATGTGAAGAACACACATAAGGGTAACTTTTTTTTGTTTTTTTTTTTGGACTGAAATTAGTTTCGAAATATCTGACCTCAAAAATCGTCTGAATGCCGTCATTTTGTTTTCGGGCGATGTGATTTATGTTTGTAAATCTACCGTAGGCCATCGGATTGCTCATCGGCGTTGCATGTTCATTTCCCCTCAGGTGAGGTATCCACCTTACCGTGTGCTTCTTAGCGGAGGAGCTGGACCCACCATCGGGTTGAATGCCAATTCTTGTTTCGTAATGGGTGTTCGTTGGATACCAAGGACACAGGGGACTTTTCATCCGGTATTTTGTTATGTCCTTGCCACTGTGTGGGTGATGGAGAGAGACAGCCCCTCAAGCAAGGATCTCCCTGAATAACTTGAGTTATCCCTGTCGAGGCACGCCTCCATATACATCTGAAGCTGCCGTACGCACATGGCATTGTCGGGCGTGTATGCCTAGAAAGACGAGGAATGCGTTCCCCTGGGCATCGATCGACGTGCGACACGACAACCACGATTTTCAGCCCCGAACCGTCGAAAGAACCTCGACGATACCCACTTTGTGATGGGAGTAGAACGGGTCTTGACTTTACTTAGTATGTAGATGCACCTACAGCTTGAAATGCCTTCGATTGTTCGACATGATTGCTCACGCGAAGGGTGTGTACGTAGATCCACCAAGGCAGGTATGCTTCACGGAAAAAAACGTCGATTCACCGGCAGAGGCCTTCCACTTGGAAAATGTGGCGGTGTTACATTATGGGAAATTTGTCGAATCACCAAGTCGTCGGCCAGGTGGCTTATGATTCCACTACTGTTCTAACTACACCGTGTTGGTATTCGTTTTTTGGAACTCCCATTTAGCATGACTGGAAAGGGGTTTGCGTGTACTACCCACAATAATCTGATATCGTCGTGTTGGCACCTCCAGCCGTCAACCGTTAGCATATATATGCAAGTATCACGACACATTGCATTCAAAATTACACGATTTCCGTACACGCTAAGCAATCGAGACAGTCGTTTATCAACAGAATATACACCCCTATATATTGTGTATGGGGGCTACAACCCCGTACGTAGCAGTGCGTTCCAATACTGGTCTAGGGAGGGGGGGGTCACGTACAAGCTGAGAGTGGGCTCAACATCATCGGTGGATCAGAGGCCCGAGCCGCATAGTCTTCACCTTGTACAGCTGGGGCTGGAAGGAGTCCGTGAAGTAGGCAGCCTCCTTCGTCACAAGGACGTCATTCACCATCGAAGGGACGTCGGTACCGGCCGGGGCAAATTCTGCGACGAGGCTGTAGTCCGCTGTGTCATAGACGCGAATCGAGCCTGCTCAGAGTGGAGTGGGGACGGTAGGTATAGTCAGTATCGTGCAGCTGTAATCCTGCCTGGTTAAATTGGGAACGACCACGAGCTGTTTGTCAGCAATTTCGTTGTAAGCGAATACATTATATAATGGATAATACAACGTAGGATATATGTAGGGCATTAGCCAAAGATAGGTATACCTACGCACTTTGAGGCATTTATAGGTACACTGCGTAATGTACACCGGAAACGGCTTCCTGGCCCGCCTGATATTAGGCCTGCGCTCCATTGTACCTACAAATGGCTCAAAGTGCGTAGGTACACCTTTTATTGGCTACTAATTTTACGTATCACCTATTTTTGGCTTCAAGTGTACCTATAAATGGCTCGAACGATCACGTTTTGGCAACTGAAACATAGACAGACGGCCACACCAGATGCCGGGACTGCCAACCAGCCGACCGTACCTGTCTCGCTCATATATACTCACCAATGTTTGCTGTGGAATATTGTTCCGGACCGCGCCAGCGGCTGTGTAACTCAGACCCCCTTAACCGTATGGTATTACTTTGTACACATACATATATACCAAAGTTGCTCCTACTATATACTGCACTACAGTACGTATGTGTATTGTACTTTCAGTATAATGGCATGGAAACACTCGCCATTGCTGTTTCTCCGCATCGCGACCACACCCATTAAAGGCATGTGGCCCAAACGACTAACATCACATCTGGTTGACAGGTACGGTCAGCTGGTTGACAGTCCCGGCATCTGGTGTTGCCGTCTGTCTATGTTTCAGTTGCCAAAACGTGATCGTTCAAGCCATTTATAGGTACATTTGAAGCCAAAAATAGGTGATACGTAAAATTAGTAGCCGGGAATAGGTGTACCTACGCACTTTGAGCCATTTGTAGGTACAATGGAGCGCAGGCCCAATATCAGGCGGGCCCGGAAGCCGTTTCCGGTGTACATTACGCAGTGTACCTATAAATGGCTCAAAGTGCGTAGGTATACCTATTTTTGGCAAATTCCCATAGGAGACAGGTACGGTCGGCTGGTTGACAGCGCCGGAATCTGGTGTGGCCGTCTGTCTATGTTTCAGTTACCAAAAAGTGATCGTTCGAGCCATTTATAGGCACAGTTGAAGCCAAAAATAGGTGATACGTAAAATGAGTGGCCGATAATAGGTGTACCTACGCACTTTGAGCCATTTGTAGGTACAATGGAGCGCAGGCCCAATATCAGGCGGGCCAGGAAGCCGTTTCCGGTGTACATTACGCAGTGTACCTATAAATGGCTCAAATTGCGTAGGTATACCTATTTTTGGCTAATGCCCATATATGCATGTGTATATGCAGCAGTGCGTGCTTGCTTGATTTTCATTGGCGGCGGCCGCCGAACATAAAAATGTTAGGGATCCTTGAGGCGTTTAACGGAGGTGGAAACTAAACCCATGAAACTGACGTAATTGTTGTTTGGTGCTGTATCGTATGTTTAAGGTTTAAGGACGTGTCAAACGAGCGCGGGGTTTTCGGTTTTCGCAGGAACATTAATAGTTTTCGGAGGAATTGTTTAAGTCGTCTCATGTCCTGATGGAACATATAATATCGTAACTTGTTTTTCGATTGACCCAGGTGAACGTGACGACCAATGTCTCATGTTTCAATCTACACGTTCGTGCCTCAATCAACGGGTTTGATACGCTACTACTCGTATCATACATGTTTGGCAGTTTGAACCGACTGCATCACGCTGGTGAAGCCATCTGTACTCCACACGTGTCCAGTTTCAACCGTCGGTCCGTCGCATTGTGCACACACGCGCGATCGGATGACGGACAACATAGCAACTCGGTGCAAGTCTAACGACAACCTTCTGCCAAGGCATCGCCATCAACGCATATGTGTAGATATTGTGCGAATGACCTCGCGGTTGACAGGCTCTGTTGCGGATGAGGTGAACAGGAAGACCTACACGACGAGTCTCGAGGCGGTGTATTCGGATGCACGTCCCACACCATAACGTGGGGGACACGGGGCTTGAATGTCCCCAAAATGACTCGTTTTTGCAATCGAATCACGCAAGACTTGGCGCAGGCAGCACCTACCTGTGAAGGCACCACTGACGAACAGATACCCCGAGCGCTTGTCGTAGTCTAGTCCCGCCGACTGCCCGCATGATATCACGACTTCGCCTTCGCCGGTGCGGAGATCACCCTTCCAGATAGCTCCATCTGCTTGAGGTGTATGTACCAAGGCACCACCACCACCACCACCACGGCAAAATACAGTTTTCGCAACGGGCGGCCACGTGGAAACATTCGTCATTTTGGAACCTGGCCTTAGCGCACACTGCTGTGACCAAACGTGCATGAACTAGTTGGCCATGCCTCGTCTTGGAGAAGCCAATCGATGCAGATCATGGCAGTAAGCGAACTACACTGACTGCTGCCCGTATCTTCAGTACCCATCAATCTGCGCAGTGGGCTATTTGTTTTAGAGCGCGCAAGAAACTGATACCGGTACATTTTTTGTTTTTGTGGAAAAAAGTTGGCCAATATTTTTGTGGACAATGTTTAACGCTGAAACAGTTGGGGAACTTCGAATGTGCCCAATGTCCCGTCTGTTTTTTTTCAAATGCGAAGTATGTACATTGCTCTAGAGAAGCAATGTGCGCGACCGGTTGCGGTTCACGCGTGGTTTTTCGATTCGCATCACATTTATTTGATTTTTGCGATTATTGACTTCGGCGTAGTGTTTCCTCAAACGTACCACCTTCATATACGTGGGGAACTTCCTATATACATCGTGGTGCGGCACAGCAGCGGGGTAGGCGTGGGTTCAGGGCTTATAACAAAAACACGCTGATTGTCCTCTCCAGGTTCAAAAGCACGGCCTACGAGTACGAGCACCGCCATGAACAAAACTCATGTACACTGGCAATATTACGTACGCGTGGTATTTTTACATGAACTCCGAACCCCTCGGGTGCTCAACGTCCAACGAATACTGAAACATACATCACGTACACAAAACACACACACTCAAAGCATAAACGTTCATACATAGCAGCACAGAACACCAACACGGCCGCCTTTACGTATGGATGGTATTGGACACGCACTCGAACTCCTTCGGATGCGCACTATTTAATACTACCGAAACACGCGCATACCGTAAACGAAACACACACACCGTTGAAACGTTCGTGCAGAGCAGCAACTGACATAACCACGTCCCGCGTTTGCCCACAAACGTCGATGCTTTAGACCCATAACCCCTGTCCAAATAAAAAACGACCCCCTGCTGTTTCAAGGTTGCGATTTTGTTCGAGTGATTCTGACAATTGACCACCTAGCGGTATTTAGAGCACTGGTATCATAGCCTCAGATTGTGTCCCCCTCATACGGGATGTACATCCTACATGAGGACATATAAAACCCGTAAGTACGCGCGATCGAAGTATTACACTCAGCTAGCAAAGATGAGCTTCGACGAAATCCTCGAGCTCACAGCTGTTGTTGTTGTTGTTGTTTTTTTTTTTTTTTAAATATACATGCCTGTGCTATAGCAAACACGGGGTACCATAGTAAATAGGACCAAATATTGTCATTCAGAATAGGTACATATGTAGGTTTTGGGGTGTATCGTAGGTCCTGTTTACTGTGCCCCCCCCTCCCGTAATAATGTTGTGCGAGTTCTACGATATGATCTGCGATATCGCAACTTTCGACACCATTAGTGGTAGACAAGCTGTAATACTATAGATGCGTGTAACGCGAGCATATAGCTAGGCGAACATCCGGGATCATATGTGAACCAAAAGCAAAAACCACCCGGTATTCTCTTAGGCTCGACGGGATTTTCGGCGGTATTCTCTTATGTGACAACTGTCGTTTCGTCGGTCTATGACATACTGTACCTGGTATACGAATATTTGGATGGGTGCTCCCGTTATGACCGTACCTGAGGCCCTTACTGTAACACCGGGGTATATATTTTGATTGCTTGTACAGTACAGGACATCTAATAAGAAACAGGAAATCTGGTCCAGGCTGGATTTCTTATTTGAGAGAGGGTGCTTCCTACACTAATTTCAAGATAACGAGTCCCGCATTTCTTATTTTTCTCTGAATCTCAGCCTGGCTTTCTTATCAACCTGTTTCTTGTTAGGTGTCCTGTACTGTATGCGAAGAAGATTCTGCTTTTGTTAAAGGCAGAGACGGACAGTGTCGCGCGATGGGGGCTCGAAACCATCGAGGAATCATGTGGCTAAACTTTCGACCAAATAGGGTCAGTGCAATGATCGTTCCTTCTTGTCGTCAAGGTGGGCTTCTCTCACAACACGCTCTGGCCGTTATTGTCGAAGGACCTGTAACCTCTGAATATCCAACTATTATACCTGGTAGTACTTTACACCAAAACAGGAACGACAAAGAAAACGAAGATGAAGGGAGATGCAAGAAATTCAGAAAAAAAAAACAAGACAAAAGAACAAACAAAACAAATAAAGCCTCGTAGCACACGAAATCAGGGAAAATGAATGAAAGTGAAGGGAAAAACCATTCTTCCAGAAATGATGATGTCTATCTCACCTTCGTTGAAAGACCCTACGTAGACTGTCCACTTTTCGGCAAGCGTCATTCCCTCAGGGAAAAACCCGGTCGGAAGATCGATGATGTCCAGCCGCGAGGTTGCAGCCACAGCGGTAGCGACGATCGTGAGCACGATCGCGGCAAGGACTCCCTGAAGACCCATGACTCGCTCGTTAACTTTTACCTGTGGTAGGTGATGTTAATGTTGTGCGCTGATCAAACCTGCCGCTCACAAGAGATAGTTCGGCGCGAATATGGTCGAGAACGGGCAGAAGCGGAGAGGGGATTTATTTTCAGGTGTGAAAACCAATATGTGAACATTCAACGCGACGGGTACGAGGCGTCTCACGCTAATAAGCCGTGGAGCTTGCTGCCTCCGACACTAGAAGTTTGGCATTCGAAACCCGCGGCATACATATTCAGATGTGTGGAGATATTCAACAACGTATTTTTTGTTGTGTCGCCGCCGGTGACACTGTTGTTGCGACGATTTGATTACGCAATTATCCCGTTCGAGTTGGCATGGTGGGGTAGTACAGGTCGCCGACCGTTGGTTGACGGAGAAATTATGGAAGAACGCACCGACTTACTATAATGTTTTAATTTTTTTTCGCTTAAGATGGCTGCGCATTTGTTCGATTTCCTGTTTTCAGACGAATGGCATGATACGATACGAGAATGGTCGTTTACATAGTTGCACACTGTTGAAAACAAAACATGGCCGTCATATACGACTGACAGTGGGGGTGTGCGTGGAACATCTCCCATATATTGGCGTCTCCGCGGCCTTTAACACAGGTTGGCGGTCGATGCTGGCGGGGTAAGCGGAGATAAAAGAAGCACGGCACCGAGGGACCCGCGTGAACCGCAATTCCCGCGGTGGGAACGACAGACACAGAAGGCTTTGAATGGCCAACAGGCCAGGACGCTGCTGCTGCGGAGGTTCCAACATCGAGGCTGCGCACGGGTGGGTGCGGCACCGAGAAGGCGGATCGGCGGCCCCAGCTGACGCACGCGAGGCGAGACGAGGGTGTGCCCGGGCGAGAGAGTCGCGCGGGAAGGCGTTGGTCGGCGGGTGATGTCTCCGAAACATGTAATTGGCAGCTACAGTAGCTGCGCTTTAGGGACCTTGACACCAACACGCGTATTTGTATCGACCAGGTCATGGGATAACAACAACAACAACAACAATAATATGACGAACAAAAGTATTGCGCTGCTGCCTACTCTGTTTTATTCCTGGTACATTCTGCGATCAAGGGATGGCGCTCCCCATGCTGGTATCCCCGGATAGAGTTTGGCCACGGACCGCTGCTTTTACAGCCGAGGGTCCATGGAGAAATTCCAATTGTTTTGACGGTGCGTCTTTTTCGCAAGGTGCGGTGCGGTTCGGTGCGGTGCCCCTTTGAATAAGAACACGGTATGTTACTACAGTACATACTACCAGAGAGTCACAGTAGATGAGGCAAGGCTATTTCATTCTCGCGGTAGGCCGTGCACGTTCGAAGTTCGTAGTAAAGTAAACTGACACCAAAACGAAATCCCGCCGCATCCAAAATACATAGAAGCATCGCCACGAGAACCACAGCAGCACTGCCACTACAGCAGCACTGCGATTGGCACCAGCTCGGCACGGCTTGCGACGCGGCAAGCCCCTCGCGATAACCCCCGCCCGCTCACATTCATGCAAACTCCGGGTTTCGCGGAAATCGGCGACTTGCAACTCTCGCACTCAGTGAAAACCACGAATATTACACCATCAGTACGCAGCAGACAGACGGGCAGGCCGACAAATTATTTAGTGGAGGCCTGTACGCACCCCGATATGACGAGGCTTTTCTGCTTTGTAGGCAAAAAACGCCCTCAATTCAAAGCAACGCCTCATACCTCTACTACACAGGTGGCCGCCCCCCTGCTTGACATGTGGTATATAACACAAAAACATCGTGGAGACAACCAAAAATATACTGTAGTAAACTCCACAAGGTGTCGACAACTTATCAATTCGGTAAGCCTAACCGTGTGCTACAACGCTCGATGTCCCCACACTGATGATTTTCGACCACGTTGGGTAACGTGGGGGGGGTCCTGGCCACTTCACGGATCTACATTGTTTGACTTTTTCGTGGTTCGTGTCGCGACATGCCGCGGCAATTAGGGTTAGGGTTAGGGCTAGGGTTAGGGTTAGCGGCACTCGCCGCCACACTCGCCGCGACACGTGTCGCGACACGTGCCACGAAAAAGTCAAATAATGTACATTCCTGGGTAGAGTTCTGCACGAACGCAGCAGAGGCAAAACACCAACCAAGCGCCCGACAACATACATAGAGATTTCGTGCTGTTCAGCAATCTCACCTCAGGATACACACAACAGCACAGGGTGGCTTCCCCCTTGCAGAGCCAAGGCCCACACCACCATATATTGATGGAAGACACCACGAACAACCGTATACGTTGCTCGGCCGACAAGCAAAGCCTTGTGGTTAACCAGTTGTTGTGCCGTTTCTGCTTTAACCGTTCGTTGTTGCCGTCTTTGGTAAGGCTATTGTCGTGTGATCGTTCGCTGCTACTCCGAAATATGTACGAGAAAGAGCAGCGGCGGCAGTATTCAATTGACAGTGATGATCAGGAGACGAAGAGGCACCAACAGCCCCGAGCTGTGAGCCCAGACAAGTACTGCCCTATGCAGTCTGTCCCAGAGAAAAGAAGATGATGTGTTTATGTCTTGAATATTACAGCAGTACCCAAGGGAACACGAGGAGAAGAGGGTTTGGAGTGGGTGCAGGTTGGAGTGAGATGAGGTGGGAGCGCGAGCTCCTACCCATCACGATTGCCCACCAACCACAATCCCTCGCACGTTCCCGAACCACAAACCGAGGTCCAATACGGGCCACAAATCAACAATTCTCACTTCCAGAATAGCCCGCAATGTCCCGTTCCCTATAGTCAATGGACTTTCCACATACCAGGTAATGTTTATGGGCTACTGTAAATCCCGTACTGCCGCAAGCGGAGCGGCCGATCCGCCACTCTGTTAGTGGATATAACCTATATCGAACACCCTCCCTTGGTGTATCCACTACATGCCTGTGCGGGGACACCGCGGGTATCGGCAAAACTAGATCGAAGCGCTTGCTATGAAAGCCTACCTCAAATAATATATTCCACTAGAAGATCAGGAAAAATATTGAAACCTAACCCCTACCCAAAAGGAAATCGCGGTGCCTCTCGAAACTCTCTCTACCAATCGCTTTCGTTAGGATATCCGCATGCTGATCTTCCGACCGAAGATACTGCACAGAGATGTCACCACTGGAAACCAACTCCCTCAGAAAATGGTACCGTACGTCAATGTGCTTACTGTTGGACGAGCTCAAGGGGTTCTTAGCTAGGTCTATCGCCCCCTTATTGTCCTCGTACACGCCAATGCTCATCGGCCCCAGACAGGGCATCAGAAACGCCAGTATCCCCCTCACATACAAGGCCTCCTTGACCCCGTCTGCCATTGCTACGTACTCTGCCTCAGTGGTAGAAAGGGTGACGCATTTCTGCGTCCTAGAGAACCAAGACACTAGCGTACCCCCGCAGCAAACTGCAACACCAGAAACAGAACGCCTGTCCTCCGCCTTATGGGCGTAGTCTGCGTCCACGTACGTCTCCAAATCAAATTCCATCTGAACAGAACCCACGTCGCTATCCCTCCGGAAAGTTAAGCCTAACTCGGACGTGGCATTCAGATACTCGAGAATCTTCTGCGCCGCCTTGTAGTGAATCGGCTTGGGGTCATGTGAAAACCGTGCGATTGCCCGAACCGCATTTGCGATATCGGGTCTTGTCTGGTTTGCGATCCACATCAGGCTCCCCACGATCTCACGGAACGGTACATCGACCACAGTTTCCTCCTCGCTTAAGGGCTTAAGGTCCAAGAAAGGGGTAGCGGGGATAGGGCTAGAGTTTGAAACACCAAAACGATTCAGTACGCTCCGAATGAACTGAGTCTGAGAAATCTCCAAAGTCCCTTTCTCCCGGTCCCTCTTGTACTCGCTGCCCATGTACCATTCTACCTCCCCGAGATGTTTGGTGGGAAATCTCTGGTTGAGGGCACTGACCACTACTTCAGTTACCACCTCAGTAGCTGCAATCTTGATGTCGTCCACATGGAAGACCATCATCGCCACAACGTCACCACCAACCACCAAACGAAACACACAGGGATCTACCAAGCATTGCTCGAAACCACACTCTACCAGGGTTGACGACAACAGCTGATACCACGCTCGACCACTCTGCTTCAAGCCGTAAAGGGCTTTGTTGAGAAGCACCACCTTACCAGATAGTGATCCACAACCGGGGGGCAGACGTAAGTAGATATCGGTGTCCAACTCAGACTGGATGAAAGCCTGGTCTACATCTAAGTGCCTCAGGTCCCAGTCTAGCTTACACGCCATCGCCGCTACCAACCTGTTAGAGGTAGCAGAAGCCGTAGGGGCAAACGTCTCAAAGTAGTCTACTCCTTCTACCTGGCTGTAACCCATAGCTACCATGCGGGCCTTTGCCCTGTCAACCATACCATGCGAATCTCCCTTCCACTTGTACAGCCACTTGGCGTCTACGATGTTGCACCCCCCAGGAATTTCAGTCACTTCCGCAAAGGTTCCGGCCGACACAAGCCCATCGAACTCCTTCGTCATCGCCTCCATCCACACGTCGGAGTACTCCGACGAGCACGCCGCGGGGTACGAGACTGGCTCCGGTCCAGCTTCCCGGACGAGGCATTTAGGTAACTCGCCCGGCTTACGGGTAACCTCCTGTACCGCCAGAAGCCCATGGATTAGTTTCCCCCCTTCATCGGGCCCGAACATACTCACCAGGCCAGCTGCATCTTGATTGAGCGCTCGCGTCTGCGCCCTAGTTCGCCCAAGCTCCTCGCCACCTCTGAACCCTAGCAGGTTCGACTCGAGTTGACGCGCCGCAGTCCGTGCCATCGTAGGAACAGGATCGCTCTCGTCCGATGACGTCGTCTCGCTCTCCTCGACCGACAGGTCGCCGTCGACAGACGGCTCGCTGTCCACCGACGACACAGGATCACCTGGTGGGGGAATAGTGGCGTCGGGGGCTGGCAGACTTTCACCGTCTACATAACCCGGTTCACCTTGGCCACCATGGCCTACACTCCCCGCTGGAGGGGCCACTCGACGCTGATGGGGGATTCCCCTCCCCAGCAGTGGCAATGGAGTCGGTGGGCCAGAATCGAATTCATCTAGCCCTCCCGGCTCCGGCGTCCCTCCCAGCTCCGACGCCCCTCCCAGCTCTGGCGTCCCTCCCAGCTCCGGCGCCCCTGCCAGTTCCGGCGATGCCGGCTGTTGCAGTTGCACCGGCGGCACCCCCATGACCGGAGGTGCCTCCCAGGTGACGTCCCTTGTTTCTATCACCTTGTTCGCCCGTGTCAGCATGCGCAATGAATCACGGGGGTGGTCGATGCCTGGCCCGAGGTAGAAGCTACTCTCGCACCTGGGGAACGACTTTGACGGGCGGTTCCAACGACAATACCCCGGACGAAGAAACGGGTGCGGTGACGCAGGTGCAGTCTTACCATGCCACATCTCGTGCGGCGACTTGTTACCCGGGTTGGACGCAGTCGCGGTGCAGTTCAGGGCCGCACACGCCCAGTGTACAGCCTCAGCCCAGAGGGTCTCCGACGGTGGCAGTTCGACGTGTGGGAAGAGGATGGGGGCTTGGATGCGAGCAGCAAGCGCCGAGTTTTGGATGATACCGAGGGCTCGCTCGGCAACGCCGTTTAGCTCTGGACACTTTGCGTTGGTGAATTCCTGTTTGATGCAATACTGCCTGCACACGTTCCCGAAATCCCCACCAAAGAACTCTCCCCCATTATCAGACCTTACTCTCTCTACTTCCGACGGTACACCATCCGCACGTACGTCAGCCAAAAACTTCCTAAATGCGTCAGCAGCATCGGACTTGCGCTCGAGGAAGTATACCCATGAGTACCGGGTAAAATCATCCTTCACTATCATCACGTACTTCTTACCAAGCAACGAAGGAACACTCTTAGGACCACTCAGATCCACGAAAACTCTTCCTAGCTTCTCTGTCGCGCGTGATTTTGTACTGTTAGCGATCGGCTTACGGTATCCCTTGGCCATAGAACAACCAGTGCATGGTCTCAACCTACCTAGCAGCTCTACACCTAGTGATTTCGCAGTCTCTCTCAACAAAAATTCGTTAGCATGGCCGTGCACGCAGTGGAAAAAGTTGATGTCTACAGGAGTCTCATGCGAGTCCACGCTACCAGGGGCTATCACGGGGAACGCTAGAGGGTCAGGATCATCAAGTTGCACAAGGTTCCCGCTTGCCAATGTCAAACGTCTGAGCGACTCAGGCTCACGCTGGTCAACACTATCGGGGGCTATCACAGAGGAGCCCAGGGGGGCAGGGAGAGCAGGTTGTACGACGCTCTCGACGGGTTCGAGAGCCGACAGGGGAAAAGGGATGCACTCGTCATCGGGGTCAAGCCGTCTACCGTGGTTAGAGTAACCAGAACCATCACTCCAAAACCTAAGACGTCCGTCCGCTAGGGTCACGCTCATATCCTCATCGTCAGTTGAGAAACCTACTCCTCGCGTGTGCGCAGCCATTAGGGAAAAAAGGTTGAAAGCCAAGCTGGGCACGTATGCTACCTTGTCTAGCCTTACTGTGATGCCTTCTTCTTTGTTGGGGAAAACAACCGTCAGCGACCCGTAACCCACAACGTCTATGAAAGTATCGTTGCCAATCTTAACCTTGTCCTCGGATGGTTGCACGTCTTGGAGCAAGTCAGCTGATCTAGTCATGTGAAAGGTTGCACCACTATCAGCTATCCACTTCTCTGTGCCGTCCTTACTCTGCTCGCGCTCTCCTACCGCATCGCTCTTACCAAGCATACCAATCGCTAGACAGCCTATAATCTCACCAGTGCCGTTCTGGGACTTCTTCGCGGCGGGAATGACGTGGGCGGTGCAGTCGAACCATCGATGGCCTGGCTCCAAGCATCGGTGACACTTGTTCCGCATGTCGTCGTACTTCTTCTCCCCGTTCTTCTTACCGCTGGTAGTGCTGTTGTTCTTGGCTGTCATAACACCACCGGAAATTTCCTTACCAGCTCGGTCACCCTTTCCACTACCATCCTCCTTACGGTTTCGGCGACCAGTCTTGTTCGCAACTAGGGCCTGTCCTACGTTACGAGTCTTGGTGTTTGCACCCCTAGACATAACTGTATACCGTTGCCTGACTATCGCCTCTATTTCCGCCCGGGTGATGTCGTCCTTGTACAGTATCGTGCGCTGTTCGAATTCGTAGTCGCTGGTAAGTACTTCTACGATTTTGAGGTTTACATCCTCTACAGGCAAATGAACTCCCAGGGATCCCAAAACACCGACAATCTTGTCTACACGAGCGAAAAATCTCATCGGTTCTTCTCTCTTTTCCATGACCAGATCGTTGAACTCCCGCTTCCACTTCGACTTTTCAGCCAAAGTTTTGGGCAAGAACCAGTCCTCTAGCATACGCCAAGCTAAGCTAGGGGAGTTAGTATCATACACTCGGCTGAGCAGTTCGCGGTCGGTGACGCTCTCGGTTATACAGGTCCATGCAAGTCGGGACCGTTTAATGGCCAACTCACTGAAGCCTTGGTCCAGCAAGTATACCGAAGTTACAGACGGGTCACCTACCATCATGTCAGACATAGTGGTGAAAGCCTGTATGCAACCGTTAGCAATCGCATAACCCTCGAAGCGTCTCTTCCACAGTGGGTACTCTACACTATTACCATTGAATTTAGGAATTCCAGATTTGATGCTACTGGTCTCCCGTGGTCCTACAGCTAGATGACTATCCCCTATAGTACCTACATCACCGACAGTTTGCAGCAGACTATCAGTGGCGGCTCCAACTCTACGACTAGAAGCAAACCCTGCCTGCTCACTAGTACCTTCTACACCTGATGAAGGCTGGTCTCCACCGGCGGTCGCCCCTTGCAGCCCGCCAGTATCCTCTCGACTCGCCTCTACTGCCGACAGCCTTTCTTCGAATAGCCTTGCCTGCGCTGCGAGCTGCTCCTTCAAGTCTTCTATAATCTCTTGGTCCATCTCGGAACACCAGTCAAGTTCGAACTTTTCGTTAACGTATTCAATTGACAGTGATGATCAGGAGACGAAGTGGCACCAACAGCCCCGAGCTGTGAGCCCAGACAAGTACTGCCCTATGCAGTCTGTCCCAGAGAAAAGAAGATGATGTGTTTATGTCTTGAATATTACAGCAGTACCCAAGGGAACACGAGGAGAAGAGGGTTTGGAGTGGGTGCAGGTTGGAGTGAGATGAGGTGGGAGCGTGAGCTCCTACCCATCACGATTGCCCACCAACCACAATCCCTCGCATGTTCCCGAACCACAAACCGAGGTCCAATACGGGCCACAAATCAACAATTCTCACTTCCAGAATAGCCCGCAATGTCCCGTTCCCTATAGTCAATGGACTTTCCACATACCAGGTAATGTTTATGGGCTACTGTAAATCCCGTACTGCCGCAAGCGGAGCGGCCGATCCGCCACACTGTTAGTGGATATAACCTATATCGAACAGGCAGCAGCAGCAGCGGCGGCAGCAGCGACTTAATAAACCTGTGTACAGAAAGTAGCAGGTATAACAGAGGGCAGCAGGTGGTCCTGCTGCTGTAGTGTTCAACACAAGCAGTGGGTATCTATCATACGGTAAGATAAAGCAGCAGCGGCGGCAGCAGGCTTCTTTGTCCTGTACTGCTATGGCACAGAAGCAGCACCAGCACCAGCAGCATCAGCCAGTCCATACATCGGGACAATTTGGCGAGAAACAAAACAGCGATCTTTGCTCCTACGACTGGTGTTGTTGTGTTTGGCATTACTGTAGTACACTATTTAATAGGCTGTTGTGTGCCTGTGGCCCGCCTTCTCTATATACCATGCAGCAGCAAACAGAGGACGTGCATGTATGCCTGCGCTTTTGCTTGGGTGGGCGCCGTTTCGTGGTTTTTGAACCAGCAGAAAAAAAGTAATAAAAAAAAAGATAATTGTTCTTGGCTGTCCTGCTGTTGGGTACCTGGTATGGCTTTGACGACATGTCTGCGGTGCCCACTCCTACTCCACACGTTACAGAAGCCCGCAGAGAGGCAGGTAGAAACTTAAAGTACCTTGGTACTACAGTAGATGGTACCGGGTATACCATGCTGCTTGGCACCGTCAGCCTACAATTGGTGGCAACAATTCTAGCGAACACACTGCAGCTCGCTTTTTTGTTTGTTTGTCAAAATTGCTCGAAAAATAGACGAAAGTAATGTGTAAATCGGGCTGTTTCGTACGAATATTCTTCGGAAAGGGTATATTCATAGTCTACCAGTATAGGAAGAGGCGGTAAAATGCCCGATAAACAGCCAGATATTATAATTGTCCCGAAAACCTCAAAGTATCATTCATTGGTGAGAGGAAGGCGGAATAATTCCGTATCACGAACTGATTCGTACACACCCCCAAGGTGTTTGTTCTATATATATAGGTTTTACTGTGTACTCGTATACTGCACTGGTCCCGCCAGCGATAGGTGAGACGACGGTTTTGCGCTTCGCGCTCTCGGCCTACGGTTTGCTCTTGGCGCTCGCTGTCTCGAGCGGATCCTGCCGAGGGCTGATCAGTTTTCTGCGCCTTGTAGGTGGGAGCAGGGGACCAACTGGGATCAGCTCCGGGTGGAATCAGCAGGTCCGGGTGGGAGCAGGGGGTCGAGGGGTAGCAGGGGGGTTCACCCTGCTCCTACCCTGGAGCGAATCCTACCCGGACCTGATCCCTGTGCTCCCCACCCACACGGTGCATACATATGCTCAGCCCTCCAAAGAAGCCGCCCAGGGCAGTGGGAGCGGAGAGCTTGAATCGCAGGCCAAGAGCTAGCCCGAAGCCTCTTTCCACATGCCGGTCGTGGATGCCAGGGTTCTTCGCGCAGTACGACGAGTACGCACAGCAGTAATCTCCTTGGGGTAACGTACTGTATACTTCACCAGAGGTTGGGGGTACGGAGTATTTTCGAGAGATACCAAGGAGTAACGTGATACCTGGTATCCGCTTGGAGCGACGAGGGCAGTGTAGCCTATAGACAGCTAGGGCTCAGGGAGTAGAGAGACCACGAACGACATACCGCTGAGACTAGTTACTGCTGCTGCACAGGCCTAATAGACATACCGGTGGCACTCAATGTACCCGTTTGTCGACTTGGAGTACAGCAGCAGTACCCGGATCACTGCTGCTGTAAAAACATGACCGACAAAAAACCATACGAATTGACCGTAGAATCTCGCGCGAGAGGAAGGGATAATAACTTGATAGGCGATCAAAGCGACGAAGGCAGTAGTGTAGTAGCCGACATAGAGCCCCTCAGTGGCCAGGGTCATACATGACACGAACGACATGCTGCTACTGCTACATCAAGTACTTACGACCGCCCTGCCTGGTATTCCTTAGCCCGTGATATTGTCCTTTGTCGACCTACTACTACTGTACTACAGTACCGATAGGTACAGCTCGTTTGTAAAAACAGCAGTGCTATTCAACAAGAACGAACAAAAAGCTTCCGGCGGCAGACAAGGAGGACATCGATCTCAACGACAAATTTAACGGCAGTTGAACACGATGCATGGACACACGTGATTGCTATTCACCTGCGTTGAAGATGTGTGCGTGGTTGTGGTCGATGGACTTTGTGGGGACTGACCAGTTGTGAGTGAGGAGAGGAGGGGAGTGAGTATAGAGCGGGGTTCAAGTGTTCAGGTTGAACGGCTATACTTGGCGCTGTAAACTTGACTGGGTAACCACCCCGTCCGAGCCAGGGTCTCAAACATATCACTCTGGACGGAAATATAAGGACCGATCTGTCATTAATACGAAGACTAAACGATCCTTATGTTCCCGCTGGCAGAGCGGTGCACAGTGGTACAAGCTAGTAAAAGCCAGTTCTTCCAGCAAAAAACGCGGGGGAATTATTTGGAACAATATATCTGCAGAGTAGCGGGGGGTCCCGACACATGCGGTGGATTATCACTTGTTGTGTTCTTTTGCGGTGTGGATATAAACAACTCGTATACTCGTACGTACAGCAACTGTATTCTCACGGTCCACGTCCTCGTTGGATTCGCGGGGCTACGCGTTCTACCATTGCTACTGCTACTGCTACTGCTGCTGCTGCTGTCTGGAGTATCGCGTTCAAGAGAAGGGGGGGCAAAAATAATCACATATACCAGGTACACATGCCGGAATAATTTGTTTTTTTTCGTGCTGGAAATAAATGCCGATCGATGTGTTCATTCGTTTGGTTTTATTTTTATGTTGCTGTTTTGGTGCAGCATCTCCACACCAGAGATCTGGTGCTGATGAGAGATGCTGCTTTTTCCGTTGCGGGCGATCGCCGGTTCAACCAATGGTTCAACCGAAACCGTCAGTTCTTACAGGAAGTTGATGACTTTACGCCGACGGCTGGAGTCATGAGTGATTTCAATAGTGTCAAAGGCATTCACTGCCGCTATATTGAGGACACCCCGCCAGTCCGATATACCAGGTAGTGAGGGCGATACGGCGATGTACTGTAAGTTATTTGGGTTTTCCGAGGCATGCCATGCGGCATTGCCATGACCTTACCATGACAGTGACTGCTTGACTATGACATTTCCATGGCGTTTCATGGCATGCCATGGGACTCACTATATGGCATTGCCTTGTGGCGTGTCATGACATGCCATGACAATGCCCCATGGATCATGGCGCACCGTGACGGCTCATAACATTGACATGATGAGGCCATCGCAAAACGTCATGGCAACACGCCATGACAAGGTTACGGCGAACCCATGGCCCTTGTCACAGCACATACACCATGGATGGGCACCGGCATGGCATAATTCAAGAAGATTGGATACAAGACTTGGCCTCAATAATGCGCTGTAACAAGATCATCAGCAGCATTCCACGGGAAACTAAAGTGTGTCACATGTGTAATGCCGGTCGGTGCTGTTGCAGTGGTGTGTAAAGTGGCAAAGTGCTATATATTCCTATACCACGTACATACGAGTATAACAAAGGAGGATGTTGTCGTACTACTGTATTAATAGAAGGCTTTGCACAAAAGACTAAACTATACCTACGGGTACTTAGTTGACTTTGCGTCGACGGCTGTTGCTGTGCTCCTTGCATGAATACCGCGAACTACGAAATAATGAACATTCGTATTTAATAAGGCGTGCGTGTCCGTATATACTTCGTACATGCTTATGTTTATGTAATATTTTCGCAGACTCGCTATGTCACAATCACTTGCGCTGCTGTTGCTGTCATGTACATTGTTCAGTGGTACTCTACGATGCTGCTACTGCTGCGCGACATGTGCTTGCTGTTACTACTGCGGGGACGGTCATACAGTACATCGTTGATATGCGGCCATAAGCTAAAATGCCGAGAGCCCCTGACACACAAATGACTGTATTCCAAAATAATTATTCAGAAAGTTTTCCACGTCCGATGTTATGAGTACAGTAATAACGCCTTTTAGAACTGCACCCCCGTTTTGGGGACAAATGACTTGGAATTAGTCTTAGGGTTGTTCTTTTCGAGCAACCTTTCCCCGAAAATTCCAAATATTTGTTTCGCGCAATGTTTAGGATTTCCGTATTTTCCAAAAATATTTTCCAAATATTGGAATGCGAAGCCGTCCAAATATTTTGTCCTCTATTAAAATTCCAAAATTTCCAAATAAATCATGTTTATTGTATCTATATTATTAAATGATGTTAGTCGGTCTGTAATCATGATCTCGCGATCCAGAGCGCTTCAGCCCAGCCTTGCCCCATAGATAGGGAGGGTGGGTGCCACAACCAATGGAATGCCCGGTCTCATGCCCGGCCGAGTCCTGGCCGTCGCGCGCTGAGCATCGCCACAATCCCAGCAACAGTAGTGACAACGGACGGCAATGTAAGGGCCAATCGAACTCTACATGTATTCACCAATGGTCCTTATATTTTCGTTC
The DNA here is from genome assembly GCA_008828725.1 of Saccharina japonica. Lineage (NCBI taxonomy): Eukaryota > Phaeophyceae > Laminariales > Laminariaceae > Saccharina > Saccharina japonica. Next base: position 726,934 of record MEHQ01000321.1, on the reverse strand, counting down.
AGAATGGAACATCACAGCTCATTCCGAGTACCGTCATCACGTTCTCGCGAGTGTCCCGTTCCAGAGCGTTTCAGTTCCGCCTCGCGGCATCGGTAGAGAGAGTGCGAGGCATAATGATCGGGACACTGCGTCTCACATCGCGCCGAGTCCTGGCCGTCGCGTGCTGAGCGCTGCCGACAGTCGTGGCCGTGTCACAATCCCGAGGAAGTCCTGACAGCCATGCAGCCAGCCTAGCTGCTGACTAACAATTTTGAATTACGAAATCGGCAGCTGATTGGCTGACCAAATCCATGTCAGAGGCCGCTGGATCTTTCTAGAAGATTGGTGCTGAATAGAACCATCAAGGTTCCACCACACCCCAGGTACGACAGGGTACCCTCCCCAGATCGTGAACACCTCCTTTTCATTACAACTCCGACCAACCGGGGACAAAAAAAGCGACCCCCCGGGTCGACACCGCCCCGCACGGTGTGGAAACCCCACCCACATCGGCTGATATCTGATTGGCTGAGGTTTATGGAGCCAGTGGCACACGGGGACGATAGGGTCCAATCCCCTCATCATGAATCCTTCCATGCATATACATCTCCAACAACGCGGGAACGAAAACGGGCATCTCCTGGTTCGATACCGCCGCGCAAGGTGTGGAAACCCCAACCTCACTGGCTGATTTAGGGTTATATGGGGCTCATGGAGACAGCCCGCGGCGAGGATTATCCACTCGGACAAGGGCGGACTCATGGAGCCAGCGCGTGGCTGGAGTTTCCCTTCGGGACAACGCCGAGGTCCCGCCGCACCCGGGGATGATAGTGTCCCATCCCCCGATCAGAAACCCTTCCATACATCTACAACTTCAACAATATGGGGACGAAAACGGAGTTCACCCGGGTCGATGCCGCCTCGCAAGGTGTGGAAACCCTTCCCCCCATCGGCTGATTGCTGATTGGCTGGGGCTTATGGAGTCAGCGCGTGGCTGGAGTTGCCCTTCGGGACAACGCCAAGGTCCCGCCGCACCCGGGGATGATAGTGTCCCACCCCCGGATCAGAAATCCTTCCATACATCCACAACTCCAACAATATGGGGACGAAAACGGAGTTCCCCCGGGTCGATACCGGCCCGCACGATGGTTCTTGCATTTCCTGTCAGAGTTGTACATCACACCATACGACTACTGCTGCACCAGGTATTACATACTACTATTAGAAAGGCAGGGCTAGCGCCACGGGCGGAGCCGTGGCCGTACCGCTAGTATCTTTCGAATTGCGTTATCATTATCGTTTCCTGAGTCGTTGGAGAGAGAGAGGTTCCTCCCCTCCGCCAGATGCCTGTATCGCAGCTTCCTGCAATACCCTGAGTATCTCGACCACGGTGTTTTACTGTTTCTCTCCCTGCTATGATACCGGCCGGGTTCCTGACTACTGTAGTACGGCCTACAGTTGTCTCGGATGACCAAGCCTCCAAATGGTACAGTACCATTCGACTCTTCCGATCTAACTCAAGGAAACCACAACGAAAATATTTTTCCGTAACCTCAGCTACTCGTGCCCCCCCATCCCCCTTCGAAAGAAAAATGTTGGGGGTGGGGCGGCAGAAAAGAAGGCACACACTTCTGGCTTGGCTGGCCAAACCACGGACTACCTCACGTCTGTCCGTGCTCGTCACAGGGCCTTGTGCTTGCTCGTACCCAACGTGGGGATGCTGACCTGCACGCGATGCCTTTCTCCAAAGGGCTGCGTGCGGGGCCCTCCATCCCTGAACCAAACTCGCTCTATCCCAGTTCCCGATACAAACATGCCTCATTCTCTCTACCAATAAATCCTGCTTTGTCCGGTTCTTCGTTTGCGGAGGCCGTTACGCCGTCTACGGACAAAACTATCATGTATTGTGTATCATTCGAATTGCATTACCATTATCGTTTCCTGAGTCGTGGGAGAGAGAGGTTCCTCCCCTCGGCCAGATACCTGTATCGCAGCTTGCTGTAATACTCAGAGTATCCCGACCACCGTACAATACTGTCTCTCTCGCTACTATGAATATGATACCGGCCGGGTTCCTAACTACAGTAGTATGGCCTACAGTTGTCTCGGATAACCAAGCCTCCGAGAGGTACGGTACTATTCAACTCTTCCGCCATCGAGGGAATGTGAGACTACTGTTTACCGTGGTCTCAGTTATTCTCTATCCCAAACTGCTTCTCCCCCCGGCTGCTCCTTTCCCTGGCTGTCTCTCCTTTGCCACGTTTGCCTTTGCAAGCTTGCGTGACACTCTTGTGGATTTTTCATGTTATATGCACGTACGCCTTGTGTGCGTCGGACGTGCACTTCCCCTTTATCTCGACCACTCGTTCCCATATGTCTCCCCCTCCCGCGAGCGTGGTCGCTCCTCCGATAGGCAACAAGAGCAGGGCGAACTCATCGGGATTCCGACCTGACTTCGCCACTCTCTCCTTGATTTCTCAAAGGGCACGGTCATTTCTAACCACCATTACCCTGATACGGCCGTGCCACATGGATACGAGGAAGGGGGGGCATGGTCGGGAAAACCAGGAAAGCATGACATCAACTCCAACATAAGGACAACGACACCGCCGTCTGCCCTAAAGGACGACCTCGGCCCACGAACCTCGCTCCGGGTTCGCACGCACACACTTCCAACCTGTTACTCGTCACCCTTATGCCCCTTGAACCGTTCCTCAACATTGTCAGCCTGCTGCCCTCGCGTGTTTCCCAACTGTGTGCCACTGGCGTAAAAAACCACGCCACCCCGCGTCAGACAGTGCACAGCTACGTGCATTTGATATAAGTCCTGCGCTGTCGCCAATTTACTGGAAGTCGTATTCGACGCGCAAAATCACAGCCCGGTCAACAATCAGGCCTTGCAACTGTCCGAGTCACTCGACCCCAAAAAACGAACAAAAACATACTCCTGACGAACCATTAACATGCGAAACTTACCTCCGAATGGGCAACCAGACGAGTACGTGCCCCTGGCGGAGCTCTCGCAAATGTACCACCGGCGAACTGGGGGTCACGATGTAGGTACATACACCCCCCCCCCCCCCCCCCCCCCCCCCCCTCCCGGCGAGGCGCTGCTCCTGACCTTGCCTCCGTCGCCGACCGACGGAGCCCACCCCCCCCATTCAAGCCCGCCAGGCGCGGCCGAAGAAACTTTCGGCGTCCCGACCGACAGCCGCGACCCTCCATCCACGCGTAACAGTCGCCGGTCAGATTGTAGCTCGCGTACACCCGCTGCCAATGACACCAGCGAAAACGCTCGATGGGTGCAGACGTCAGCGACAAGGGGGTGGGTGAGAGGGGGTCACCGACGTACTTTTTAAGGGTGTGAAGTGGCGGGAGTGGATCTTCAGCCTCCGCCCCCGTAGCGTTCTAGGCTTCGCCTAGTGTGCATCTACAGTACTGTATGTGATGCAACGATCCGATGTGTGTCTGTACAACGTAACAGTCTGTCATCGACTGGTGTATATCCCGGTAGAATAGTGTGCTACCCTTTAAGGGTTGGAAAAACTATCCTCACCACCATGGCCCCCATATTTCATAGCACCTCATCATAATGTCGTTACACCGCAGCACGAGTAAGCACAACATTGGCAGCAAGACGGCCAACCGGAAGTCACAGCACCAAAGGGCTGTCGTAATACCACGGACAGTAATTGTGTTCATTCAACGTTGAAAAGGTGATGTCTGTGCCAGACCGCAGGACACCTCAAATACACCGTGTTGCCCCCATATCTCGGGTTGGCAACGTGATCAGCCCCGCGGCACCAACGTTCACAGCACGCGTGTCTGTCGTCGATGCCCAAACTGCCTGTCAATACTCTTCTCGTGTGTTTTCACAATAACATCCAGAAATAGAGATAGACCAATTAATACCAATCGGGTAAAAACATACCATAATGAAGGTATATAGTGCCTTGTCAGTTTCGGACCGTAAGAATCCCGAACTCGCATGGATTGCCCCATGTAGGAGGTTGGCCATGTGAGCATGATTCGGTATGCCGACTGATTGCTTTAGCTGGTATGTCTTGTTTGTGGCTGCCTACGTGTATTGACGAAACGGAATGAGACATCCTTATGGCCGTACAGACGATACTGGTATACAAATGAGAGAGGGGGTGCATAGTCATGATAGGTCATTCACCTACGTTGTTTTCCCGAACTTGATGAATGGTTGCAATCTTGTTTGGAAATTCGAAAGGCGGAATACTTGTACCAATAGACTACGTACGAAGTACAGGTATAATATGGGTATGGGTCGGTGATATTAATGAATGCATGTGGGTAAGCAAAATTCGACGAACGTTGACGAGGGAAGAAAGTGCTGAAATCTTCTCGCGATAAAAACCAAGGCAAGAACCGTAGTGGGGGAGGAGGGAGAGGAGCCTACTTTGTGACCCCGGATCTGAGTTACGACTAGGGAGGGAGAGAGACGGAAGTGCGAAGATAATGAATGGGATAGAAAAAAAAAAAATGAATTGCTTTGTCGCCCCAGTGGTCTAATAGTGGTTAACCTCGAATAATACTAAGAAGGTTGACGTAAAGGGTTCGAGTTTCCGTACGTTTTTTGTTTTTGCTTAAACGACACCAACTGTCGAGAGCGTCTATTATAGCGTGAATAGGTACAATTCGACGCGAGCCGACGAGGGAAAAAAAGTGCCGAACTATTATCATCGTGATAAAGAAGCAATGCACGTACTGTGGGGGGGCTACTTAGTGACCCCCGAACCGAGTTACGACTAGGAGGGAGAGGGAAAAGAAGGGCGAAGATAGTACATAGGATGGGGACAATAACGAAAAAAAATACGTGAGTTTAAAGTGTCAGTTTATTGATTTTCACCTCCGAATCAGGCGATATACACTTGACCAAAGTGCAGCATAGTATACCCCCCCAGTGCCAAATTGGAGTCGCCGAACGAAAAACACCGTCATGGTTTGTCTATCTGGATGGGCCCCTCAATCATACTACAGGCTTGAATTCCCGAGTATGCTCGAGTACTCTATAAGTGAAAGTACCTTTTGTGTCCGTCCGATGGGAAAGTAAACAGGAACATGGTGTTATACAGTACGCTTTTATTTCGCGCCAGTTGCCGGCATAGGTAGGAGAAATCTGACACAGAAGGCACTTTGTATCGTCGTCTGACGGAAAAGCAAACCGTGCGGGACACCGACTCATATCTACTGACAGGTGAAGTTTCTACGATAAACAGAGGTGGAGCCTTGACCATTGAACGCTGCTGATTTATAGGGTGCATTACGTGGCGAGTTTAAGGGGGCGGTCCCTTTATCTATACCGCCGACTGGCTCGAAAAACGCCTGCTACACCATTTTATAGGCAATGCCTTTTTGTCCGACCGTCTTGAACAAGTATCTCCATCAAAATGAAAACGGCGTGACAGTTTCAGGAATATACACGCCAAAAGATAAAATCGAAAGAAATCAAGACGTCTATACGTCAACTACACTCTGTCTAGTCAAATCCCGAATGCCAAACATATAATTTTAACAGTAAAAAACACATCGGTTGGTAAGCATGCACCGCCACCGACAAGTAGCACACACACCCATGGACCGTCGGCAGGGGGCTTCTTCTGCTCGGAGCAAGGGTCCTGCTATGGACAAGGCTGCAGGTCGGGTGTGGCTGGGTGGGTAGCACACATGATCGCACGGTGAAACGCATCGTCGGGTGCCGTGCCCCCAGGCACGTGCTCCTCGCGGCAAGAGCGCCCAATCGCGACCCAACCTCCAGTTTACAATACTGTATTACGAGGGGCCATAGTAAATAGGACCTACGGTATAAACAAATATACATATATTTACCTTTTTTAACTAAAAATATTTGGTCCTATTTACTAGTGTTTACTATGGCCCCCCGTAATAGTACACCACGAACACGGCTTGAGGGTTCGCCTTTTGGACGCGTGCTACGATATGATAGAGGTATAAGGTATACCTGTTCTTGGCTGAAACGCTTTCTGAACGACGGGGGCTCCTTAAGCCAAATCCGTCGGACTTTCATTCTTGTGTGTTCCAATATTTTTCATTGCATACATACTTAGTAGGCCGTGGGATTATGCATCGGGTAGCACTTGTGTTTCCCTCTAAAATCAGTTTTCGGTGAGGTATAGAGCTCCTCAAGTGACCACCCTTCTAAGGCAAAAACATGGTGCTTACACCTCTATATACCGTAGCATGCATCCTTGGTGGATCTTAACGGTTGGGTGTGATTGACGAGGGAAAAGGCGCCGCCTCCGACGGTTTTTCGGCGATGGACAGAAGGGTGGGGGCGTGGTGTCCGGTCTCGCGCGCGGCTGCCACGCCGTCGTCCAGGGAGGGGCATCGCACAGACGGCGTTGTGCGGGCAGAGCGTCTGGACTGTCTAGTAGGTAATCACCCTTTCTTCGCGTGTTGTCGATTTCTATTCACCGTACGTCTTAGCATAGAGTACTGCCTACTGTGCACGAATCTTGTATATTTATGGAAGGTTCCACAGAAGAAGCTGGCTGTCCATCAAAACCGACGGTGTCCTGAAAGGAAATGCGCTGGTCTGGCCAAACCAAATCGACAGTCGGACGCGTCCGTGTGCGTTGCAGCCATTAGGAGCATTTTATCCACGCGCGGATTCCTCTAATATATATTGGTCAACGAGCTTTGAATGTTGCGACGGGTTAAATCAAAACTGTTCCTCGCATAGATAGGCAGTCATATTTATTGTATGTTTGATTCGCGCGACACATATCACACACGATCAGCTTACTGCCGGTGGATACATCCTCCATCTCACTGGGAGATCACAGAGCGCGGTGGTCATTGGAGTCGACAGTGTCCTGCGTGGAAGAGCGCTGATCTGATCAAAACCATTCAGCAGGCGACTCGTCGGGTTACATTTGAGCCACCAGGTATCTTCTTTAGATCTATCTATCTCTTGATTTTCCGTTTGGATCTTGTTTTTAGATATTTACATGTTTCGACAGGTACACTCAAAACTACTCCTTGCAATAGGAGTCATATGTACTGTATCTTTGATTCACGCGACACGTGTCACACACAGCTTACTGCCTACAGGGGATTCATCCTTCAACTCACTACTACTGTAGGACATTACATACAGTAGCTCGATGGTCGTCCAGGCCGCCTGTGTCCTGCGTGACTGGTCGATCAAACTGTTTTGCCAGACGATTCGTCGATCTGCGTTGAAGCAAGCAGGTTTCTTTGATCGATCTTTAGATTTTCCTTTGGGATTGCAGGATTGTTGCAAGATTTTTGGATGTGATATCACACGCCAACATCATGCCGCGTACTGTGGATATATGTATCCTCCATCCCACGGGGAGATAAACATATAGCTGGGTGGCCATCAGCGGCCTGCCTGTGTTCTTCGTGAACGTTCGCTGGTTTGATCAAACAAGTTCATCGGGTGTACGTATCGGTCTGCATTGGAGCCACCGGGTATCTTTGACCAATTGGTTATTTGCTGTTTGGATATTTTTCAAGATCTTCGTATGATGCGACCGGTAAATCCTTTCTCGCATGGGCAGTTTTTTTATGCTCCATTCACACGATACATATCACACACCAGCGAAGCACCGCCTCCCGTGGACACATCCTCCATCTCCCTGGGAGGTTACATAGCTGTGGATGGTCGTCCGAGCCGCCTGGCTGTGTCCTGCGTGGAAGCGCGCTGGTCTGCTCAAACATTCGTCGGTCTGCCTTGAAGCCACCAGGTATCTTTGACCCATCCCTTATTGTGCTTTTTTTGCACGACAACTATCAAACACCAACGTAGTGTAGAGTATGTTTCATATTATGAGTTAATTATCCATTTCACTGGGGAACCACAAGGAAAGCAGGACGTTACCTAAGCTGGGATGTGTCCTGCGTGAAAGTGGAGCTGGCCTGGCCGGATTTTTTCAGCATATTGTGCATGTATGTACTTGTTCGTCTGCGTTCTGCGTTGTTGTACTCGTAGTCACCAACCATCTGTGGAGTTTCGGTTTGGATATTGATTGGAGATATTTGGACACTGCGACTGGTAAATCGAATACCGCGTTCCTCGCGTGGATGGGCAGCCAGCTCTGGTTTTTTCACACGCGACGTCTCACACACCATAGATAGCCCTGCCTACTATGAATGAATGTATCCTCCATCTCAGTGGGAGATCACATATAGCTGGACACCGATCAGAACCGGCTGTGTCCTGCGTGGAAAAAACTCTGGACTGGCCAAAAACAAAATCCATCACAGACAGGTATTCGTCACTCTGCGTTTTAGCCACCATGTATCTTTGATCCACTTGTCTGTGGAGCTTCTGGTTGGATATTCTTTAAAGATATTTGGATCCTGCGACCGGTAAAAAAACGAAAACCGTTCCTTGCATGGGCAGACTAGTCATGTATGCTTCTTTCACACGAAGCATATCACACACCAGCATTATCCCTACTACTGTAGATGAAGCACACGCCCCATCTCACTGGGAGACCCCACAGCTGAGTGTTCATCGATTTGGTCGTGCCCTGCAAGGAAATGCGCTCGTCTGATAATATATCCCCAGCATTTCTTGTACCCACCGGTCTGTTTAGTAAACAGCAGGTAGGTATCTTTGATCCATCTCTGGATTCGCCGTTTGGATATTGTTTTTATGTATTTTTGGATGTGGCGACCGGTAAACCGGAAACCGCTACGAGTACTCGTACTCTCATGGGCAGCCAATTACGCTGGTTTTACGTGACACAAACTACACACCAGCGACGCGTGCTACGTACGATAGAGGTAGTCCCAGTGACACTTTTTGGCTGCAATGGTTTCTGAATGACGGGACTCCTTGACCTCAACTTGCCTCCCTTGTCTTTGCAGAATGTTTCATTTTACACCTAGGCCGTGGGATTGAACGTAGGGTGACACTTTAGTTTCCCTCTAATAACAGCTTTAGGATGAAGTGCAGCTCTTCAAGTGACCACCCTCATAAAAATCACGGTGCACCTGCATGCAGGCTACCGTAGCATGCGCCCAGCATAATATATATATATATAGGTTTTCCTACTACGAATTCGTCCTCCGTCTCACTGGGGAATCGCACATCTGGAGGGTCATCAGAGCCAGCTGGGTCCTGCGTGGAAATTATACGCTCGTCTAGTCAAACATTTTCAGCAGGCGCACTCGCCGGTCTCCTTTCGCCCCACCAGGTATCTTTAATCCATCTCTTCATTTTTCTTTCGGATGTTGTTTTAACTGCATATTTTTGGATGTTGCCACCAGCAAACAGAAGCCATCTCTCGCATGGGTAAGCATTGTTTAATACTTTTGGCGCACGATACACATGACACACCAACAATATACCTACTGTAGTATGGATCCATCCTCCATCTCATTGGGCGATCATATGTAACAGCTGGATGGTCACCAGAGACGGCTGTGGTCTGCGTGGGTTTGCGCTGCTGGTCAAAACAAACTGTTTCAGCAGACGTATTTGTCGGTCAGCGTCGGGGCCACCAGATACCTTTAATACCCATCGCGTCCTCGTAATGTCGTCGATGCAGAGGCGAACGTTGGAACTGATGATGGATTATGTTGTAGTTAAAATGGAAAAAAAGTGTTTCACAACCATGGGGCCGATATTGACTGATAACAATAATAGACTTCTCGAAGTCTACAGCAGTGTAGTAAGTGGTGCGGTGCCACAAGGTCTACAACTACTGGGTACTCTGTAGTCGTCCTGTGCCGCAACGCGTTAACCTAAGGGGCTGTGTTGCCGAGGTACGGCATCTAGAGCAACGCTGAGATCTCGATCAAGCTACGGTAATATCGCCGTATTGTTGCAGACGGCAACACCTATTTTCTTACAAAAATGTAACCTCCCGAAGGGATGTGTAGTTTGTGGAGGCGTTTCGGAATCCGAAAAAACGGGGATGTGAGGAGTCGGGAGGTCAGCAGATGGTCAGAGCGTTTTAGCCTCGAGACCTGCTGCCCCGGTCATAGTCGGTCGGTGTACGTAGCACCGGCGAGAGCTCGTAGCTCAGCGGACGACTTTGTGCCCATTACAATTGATCGACTTTCCCATGGCGGACGGCAGCGCCGGAGGGGGAGGGGGGCACGCCGACCTCCAGGAAGGCGAGGTAGTCGTTGGAGGTGGGGGAGGTGATCCCGGCCTACTTCCTCCTGACGGCATCCTCCAGGCAGAAGGCAACGGCCAAGGCGGAGGGGCGGCCAACGTTGCGGCCGCCCCAATTGCCCCCGTCGTGATGGACCTGCTCCAGCAGATCCTCTCGACGCAACAGGCGATCGTACATCGCGTGGTATCCATCGAGCAGAACCAGGCTCAGCAGCCGCTTCCGCTCCCGCTTCCGCAGCAGCAACAGCAGCAGCAACAGCAGCAACAGCAGCAGCAACAGCAGTAGCAGCAACAGCAGCAGCAGCTGCAACAACAGCACCAGCAGCACCAACACCAGCAAGCGGCCGTCCAGCCTCCGGGTGGTGCATTCTTAGGTGGTGCGGTCCCCCCCTGGGCGGGCGGGGCGATGGGAGGGCTGCCGCCCCCCCCCCGCGCTCCAAAACGCACTCCAGCAGCTGCCGCCCCCCCCCACGCCCCAAGACGCACTCCAGCAGGCCGCGGTTTCCGCCGGAATAAAAGCCAACGCCAAGTTGGCCGCGGATCTCTGGCGGGCAAAACAAGGTGCAAAATTCTTCGTCGCCCGAGGAGGATTCAACATGGCCGAGGAAATCAATCGCAGCCTCCTTCTCCAGGTGCTCGACAAGGTGGCCCACGTCTCAGACAAGGTCACCACGCAACTCCAGGCATTGGCCGAATTCGCGGTCGAAGAATTTGTTCCTTCCGTGCCAGCAGGGGAGACCCCGTCGGCCATGCCAGCTGACGTACATTTTGCCGCGTTCGTCGCCGCGTATATGGAAATGCTTGAATACGGCACGGAGGGCGCGCAGGCTGTTTGCAAGAGCAGGGTTAGCAACCTGCGGAGAGAGCTGGAAGCAGTTCAGAAGTTGGTCGAAACCTACCTCAGGCGCCACTTTAGCAGCCTTACCCCGTACCCGGCCAAGGTCCGCGAGTTGCTCCTAAAAGCAATGAACGGTGGCCTGAAAGAAAGCATGTCTTCGCTCGCGTCGCAGGGGGGCGACCTCTTCCGAAAATACCCGTACGC
>MEHQ01000321.1:593478-715745 GCA_008828725.1 Saccharina japonica | reverse complement strand
CGGCCGAGGAAATCAATCGCAGCCTCCTTCTCCAGGTGCTCGACAAGGTGGCCCACGTCTCAGACAAGGTCACCACGCAACTCCAGGCATTGGCCGAATTCGCGGTCGAAGACTTCGTTCCTCCCGTGCCAGCAGGGGAGACCCCGTCGGCCATGCCTGCTGACGTACATTTTGCCACGTTCGTCGCCGCGTTTATGGAAATGCTTGAATACGGCATGGAGGGCGCGCAGGCTGTTTGCAAGAGCAGGGTTAGCAACCTGCGGAGAGAGCTGGAAGCAGTTCAGAAGTTGGTCGAAACCTACCTCAGGCGCCACTTTAGCAGCCTTACCCCGTACCCGGCCAAGGTCCGTGAGTTGCTCCTAAAAGCAATGAACGGTGGCCTGAAAGAAAGCATGTCTTCGCTCGCGTCGCAGGGGGGCGACCTCTTCCGAAAATACCCGTACGCCGCGCCCCCCCCCGGTACCGGGGTACCCATGATCACGCCGAGTTTCACGCGGCTGAGAGAGCTGGTGGATGATGGTGCCGCAACCAGCCTTGTGGAACGAAAGGAGTTTTGGAGCCGGCCCTCTGAAAAGGCCGCTGGCTCGGTCGGGGGAAAGAGGAAGGGAGCCCCAGGGGCGGGGGGGCAGCGTTCCGCTCCAGCGCACGGGCGAGCGAGCGGCGGGGGGTCCAAGCCCCGAACGCAGGAGCGTTCCACACCGCCGGGTGTGTGTGATTTCGCGTGGCGTGGGGCCCCGTGCCCGCGGGGAAACTGTTCGTTCGCCCACCACGTCCCCATGCAGCAGCAGCAGCTGCAGCCGCAGCAGCAGTCGCAGTTGCTGCCCCCCCCACCTCCTCCGCCTCCCCCGCCGCCGCCGCAACAGATACAGCTGCAACAGGTTGCCGCAGCAGCAGGGGGGGGGGTGCAGGAGGAGGCGGCGGCGGGCATCGGCTCCCGAGCGTCGCTCGCTACAGTCGGAACTTTGTGGGCGGCGACCGGGGCGGTACCGCAGCCGGGGGCGGAGCTGGACGGGGCGCTGGCAGAAACTGACAATACGGGCCCTGCCGTCCGGCGGGGCCGACCAAAGGGGGGGCAGGGGCGGAAGAAGAATCGATAGTCTTCGGAAACCCCAGGAGGTCTGTGGGGATTTTCCATGCACCCACTCCCGGGTCGGTGTCGCCGACCCTGTTTCATGGTGAGAGTCAGTTTTCGAGGAACGAACGCAGAGAGTCAAACAGCAGAACGTTTGAAGCAGAGTGTACGCTAAAACAGCAAGACACCACACCTCAGAACTCAGATTGTCAGCGCAGTACCACGTACCAGTACCCAGAAGTGACAGATCAGAAGAAGGGAGTACTTGATAAAAGGGACGAGGCACCACACCTCAGAACTCAGATTGTCAGCGCAGTACCACGTACCAGTACCCAGCAGTGACAGATCAGAAGAAGGGAGTACTTGATCAAAGGGACGAGGGGAAGAGTGTGAGCCACTCGACCTATAAGCCTGAACACGAGGGGAAGAGTGTGAGCCACTCGACCTATAAGCCTCAACATTCACACTTGCCGTCGAATCGGGTTGGAGATGCCACCGAGGTCGCGGAAGGTTCAGCACAGCGGGTTTGGTGTGTGCAGGGGGCTTGCTGTGTTCCCCACTTCTTGTCGAATCGGGTTGGAGATGCCACCGAGGGTACCGAAGACTCACACCATAGCGCAAATCAGAAGGGCCGTTCACCCGTTCAGTACAACAGAATCCCCACAGCAGTACAGCAAGACACCACGTCTCAGAACTCAGACTGTCAGCACAGCACCACGTACCAGTACCCAGCAGTGACAGATCAGAAGAAGGGAGTACTTGATAAAAGGGACGAGGGGAAGAGTTCGAGCCACTCGACCTATAAGCCTGAACATTCACACTTGCCGTCGAATCGGGTTGGAGATGCCACCGAGGGTACGGAAGACTTCGAGTCGAATCAGGGTGGAGATGCCACCGAGGGTACCGAAGACTCACACCATATCGCAAACCAGAAGGGCCGTTCACCCATTCAGTACAGAATCCCCACAGCAGTACAGAAGATGCCGTCGGGCCCCCCCCACCAACAGGGGGCGGGGCCAACCCAACCGATACGGTGGGAGCACAGGCACAGTGCAAATCAGACAGAGGGGCACGCACGGGGCGGGATAATTGAGCCGCCTGTGCATGAGCCTAATACTAGCGCGTTTGTTCCGGTCGATCCGCGGGAGAGTAGCGAGTCAGCACGATTACGGCTTCCTTATGGTGTGTCGCTCAGTCGAAATAGAACAGAACGCATGGTACAACAATGGCATGCAGAAACACGAAAACTTGGAAAACACGACCTTGTTGCACAAGAGACAGAAAATTTGCTATACAAGCTGGCACACATTTGCACAACCATGATGCGAGAAAACGGAGGAGTTGTGGGTGACGTCGCCCGAGCCGTCGGCGGATCTCTGGTAGCACCGCCTATAGATCCCACAGGCATTCGGCGATACTTCGGGGACTTGAAAGGCTTCGGAGCAGTCGACGAGTTAGTCTCGATAGTCACGGGTGGCGTACCAGTGAGCGCGACCGCGTCGGGCGCTGATCTTGAGCGCGCGTTACGGTACGGAAATCACCGCAGCGTCACCGAGCACTTGCCAGCAGTCTGGGAAACAATCGGGGAAGATGTAAGACGTCAGAAATGTTTAGTGATATCAAAATCAGCCGCTCACGAAATTCCGAATCTTAGGGTCGCCCCGTTGGCGGCGGTCGTGACACACAAGGTCCGGATAATCAACGACTTTTCGTTCGACGAGCGGAGCAGAGAGAAGAAGGGAGGATTAAACGGAGACACTGATCCGGATACCGTCCCTCCATGTCTGTGCGCTCTGGCGCTACCGAAGTTTCTCGCTGAACTCGTGTCACTCAGGAAAAAGTTCCCGGTAAAGAGAATACTGATGAGCAAAGCCGACGTTTCTGACGCTTTTCGCAACGTCCGGGTAGACCCGGACAAAGCTCACAATTTTTGCTACACAGTAGGAGAGTTGGTAGTGATTGACTTTCGCTTAACGTTCGGGTGGTCTGGGTCGCCGGGGTTCTGGGGCGTCATGTCGGCGGCGGCCGAGCACGCGCACTGCAACACCACGATCCATTCGACTCAGCTCCTAGACGAAGGAAAATAAATTATGGCTCACGTGAAGGTGGGGGATCGGTGGGAAGAGGGACAACCCACACCGATCCCCCCGGACGCAAAAATCAGAGCTCACCCCGGGGGAGGAATATCCGACCCGTTCTTCGCGACAGTGTACGTAGACGATTACTTACTGATCAAGGTGCAACACTCGCGCGACGACACGACCGCGCTGATCGCGTCGGCCTCGCTAGCCTCGGATCATGTGCGGTTGTTCGGACAGGGGGAGGAGGGAGCCACGCCGATCCTAGCCCCCAAGAAGAGCACTGATTGGGACACCACGATCGACGCCTTAGGATTCACGATCAACTCGCACAACATGAGAGTCTCGTTTCCAAAGGAAAAGGCCGACGCGTTGAAGGCGTTGCTCCACGAGCAGTGGCCCCAGAACCGTAGGCATGCGTTGGCTAGGGAGGTCCTCAGTATGGCTGGGAAGTTGTGGAACCTCACGTACGTAGTACGGGCGGGCAGATACTTCGTGTGGAGACTGCTGCGCCTGACGGGGTTGCACGACTCGCCAGGTAGCAAAAACCAGAACCGCACGGTCGAACTCGGGAGAGAGTTTCACGCTGACCTCCTCTTCTGGAAGTGGGCGATAGATAACGAGTTGCTCTCGAACGGAGATTCGCTTAGCGCCCCCTGCTACACGGCATTAAAACGACCCGCCAAGAGACACTACTTATCAGATGCAAGCCTGGACGCTGTTGGCGGTTACTACGTTGAGAAGAAGGTATTTTGGCGGTACGATTTGCCGCGAGAACTGACCACAGAACTCCAAAGAAAAGCCGCCCTCGGGGCGACCTGTACCATCACGATCAACCTTTTAGAGTTACTGGGGATGGTCGTGACGGCGTGGGTCATGCTCGAACTCGTAGGAGACAGGCCCGATGCCGAAGGGGATCCCATAGTCATGCGGGGTGATAACATGGCCGCGGTGTCGTGGATCGGCCGATGTGGGGGGGCGAGGGACAAAAGGGCGTGGACAAAAGGGCGTGCTTACTCATGCGAATGCTCGGACGTCTCGAACTCACAGGGGGATGGAGCCCCACGGCAAAACATATCCCCGGCGTGCAGAACACCCTAGCGGATGGTATCTCACGCTGGCCCCAGGAAGTGTTGGCAGACAAGGTCAGAGAGCTGACAGACTCCCACGAATGGTCAGAACAAAAGATCGGTTTGCGGGGATCGGGGCTTTTCGATATGATACTCCAGTCAAAGAATATCCAAACCAAGCATGACGATATTTTGTGGAATCTCATGATGAATGAATGATGTGGAACTGATTGACCCACGCGCCTGCTATGCACGTCCCTTGTAACATCGCACGAGATACGGCCCGCGTACCGCACGTCTGTTTTGCCGCCCAATTTACTGCATAAATTAGGCATGGTCGTCGCTCGGTAAGATGCCCGGGTCGTGTTGTCCAAGTAATGTCACTCGACCAACGTTAGGCATGTATGCGGTACTCTCACGGCCCTGCAGGAACAGGGGAAAACAAGGGAGGAACGCAAGATGAAATTGCCCGCTTGGTGGAAATGCTTGCGCTGGGGTGTATTGGGCAGAGTACTCAGAATAACTACTTGACGAAGTGGAACATCTGGGAAACAGAGAGAAAAGCGCAGGGTAAAGGGCCTTGGTTGCGTGCCCGTGACGATCCTGACCAAACGTTTACTGATCTGCTCAAATTCATGGCCACTCGTTGCTTCGTGCACAATAACCAACAGTCGACTGTCAGAGGATACTTAGCGGCCATCAATTTTTTTCACAAGATGTTCGCAGGATGCGAGCTGCCGACGTCGCATAGCATGATATTGGCGGTCGGTAAGGGAATAGACAGGGCGCACGGCATGTCGACCAAGAAAGCGAAGGTCAGACTGCCGTTGACATGGGTCATGCTCTCGCAAGGGAGACAAGTGGTTGCAGGCATGGTAGACGGGGTGATGTGGCTCGGACTTGCAGTGTCCTACTTCCTGTTGTGCAGAGCGTCAGAGTTGTGAGCGTACGCAGACGGTCAGGTCCACCCCGAATTCTGCCTGACGAGAAACTGCCTCACTTTCTTGCACGAAGGAATACAGGTCCCCTTCGAGAACAGGTCGACTGCCTCAGCAGTGCAGGTACATTTCGTCGCGTCGAAAAGTGACCAAAAGAGAGCAGGGTGCACCATTACTCGCACGCGGCTTGAAAACGCGGGGGAGATGGGGGGCGAGGTCATGGGAGCCTTCGAGGCCCTGGTGGAACTGCTCAACGTGCACCCCCAGCTGCCGGGGGGGGCGCCGCTGACGATCAGGGGCATGTCGTCGGGATGGAAAGTGTTCACCAGAACTGAAGCGGTCGCGGCGTTGAGGTTGATGGTAGGAAGCAGCGGTAGAGACCCCACGCAGTTCGCACTGCACTCGGGAAGAATCGGGGGGGCCACCCAGTTAGCTGCGCAGGGCCTTTCGGAGTTGCAAGTTCAACGTGCAGGAAGATGGAAGTCTCGGGCTTTCATGACGTATGTGAGGGAGACAGGGGAGGGAGCGGAAGTGGTCTCCACTTCCCTCGCAAAAAACGCGTAGAATAATGAGGGTTGTATCAGGCTGGCCTTATGGTGTGAGTGTAAGATAGGCCCGCTGAAAAAATCGAGCGGGCCCAATCAGGGTCGCGGGTTAGCCTGATGAGAAAAATGTGTGGAGGGGGGTTTCATAAAGAAGTAGCAGGGGGGACAAGAACGGTGTAGCTTAGGAGTTGACGGTTCGTATCATATTGGGTTTCATTTTGCATTTTATACGATAGGGTGGTAGTCCACCCAGGGGTCTACATGTGAAAAACTAATCCAGAATTCTTGAGCCATAACAAAATGTTTTTTCACAGTACAGTACAGTACAGTACAGTACAGTACAGTACAGTACAGTACAGTACAGTACAGTACAGTACAGTACAGTACCTGGTACAGTAGTAGTGTACTGTACTTGTTGTATAGGCTATACCAGGTACATGTAGACCATCCTTCTGGCAACTGCCCTGCTGTGCTGCACACACCTACCGCTACTACTGGACAACTAGAAGCGACAACGTGCGCTCGACGCCAATCACGTTTAGTCTACGTTCTCAGCTATTATGCTATTTGGCCGGACAGCCAACCAACCCCAATCTAGCCCCCGTAAGTCAGGACAACTCACGGGCAGGTAATGTACCCACACTTGATAGATTATTCAAGTACGTGATGATGGCCGAGGCTTTGTTGGTGTATTCCTTGTCTAGAGTAGTGGCAGGGCTTGCGGCTGCCTGCGTTGGGGGTGTTTTGTCTTGCGAGTACCCGTCTACAGCAGTAGTAGGTGTTTTATGAGATAGGGGGCGCTTGCAAAGTGCGCCTCTGCACTCGTATACCTGGAACCACGCGCACAAGCGTGTGCATGCGTGATACGAGCGGAATGCTGTTGCAGTATTGTGGCACTGGTGGTTTGACCACGAGATCCAATCCGAGTAATCTCTATAGGGACTAATTTACTATATTTACTGCAGTTTCGTCATTTTCCTTCGCACTGTCGGGTATTTTTGGATACATCTTTTCACAGCAGTATGTTATCTGTCACATCCGACATTGTATGTTGAGCGCATGCACACATATATATATATACAATGTAGTACTCCGTACTGTATGTACTGCAGATACTTGAACCGTGAGAGGCGACACTGATTGACATTCAGCCGAAAAACTATAATAGTTGCCGCATCAAGTCGTTCTCTCACCGTTTTACCGCCTACAAATTGTCTTCCTATACACCAGTATACATGCATAATATAGTATTACCTCGTGTACGCACTACAGTACTGTAAACATCTATATATCTGTGTATTTAAAGCCGAAAGTTACATTATGAATCATTATTTTAATTGTCTCCCGCCAGCAATACGGCGCGATTTTCCACCGTTTGTTACAATCAACATATTATACATTAATGCCTTGGAATCGTGCTACTCGTAGCAGGCACTACACTAATAAGTGTTGTAGTATATAGCTTGCAAGTTTGCCGATCCCGATCGCTGCGGGTCCTAAAATCCCGCCTTTGCCCAGTTCTTCTACACATTTATTCCACTGCACTCAGACTACCCGTTATCAGGTGCATATAGCAGGTGTACTGGGGGCTTTTGTGCAATGTTTTACTCGATCGACGTATATTGTGTTGGCATCCTTAATAAGCTGAATCTCACGGGATTGCCTGTTTTTGTGGTTAGCGGTGTGCTACACAACACACACACCCTCACCATGCAGAGTCACGCAACATCGATTGTTTTCTAGAAACGCATCGACTGAACAACCAGACAGATTATCGTCGTCAGTTTCGTACACGATATATATATATATATATGGTGGACTGGTTGTACTATACCGGTATATATTGTTCTCCCCCTCTTGCTCAACTAATTAAATAGACAGCAGTGTTTCAAACATAACTTTTCACATCTCGGACCTGCCCTGAAAGTAGGTAGCTCGTAGGAGCAGTACGGGATGATACCAGTCAGTGTTAAGGCACTACTACAGTAGTCCGCTGGGCTACTGGTAAAAGGTTCACCAATCACCCACCCAATCTAAGCCTTATAATACTCTCTCTCCCCCCCTTCAGAACAGCGAGGCCTTTTTTTGTCTTCGTATTGGGTTGTACGTACCAATCACACCATAATAAGTCGAGCAGCTCCACAACATTCAAAATTCAATCTGTATGAAATTTGGTGTTCGCTCAGCTCCATGGAATCGTAGTAAGGTGGCAGCGCCTAAACCTTTTTGTTCAACCAAGTACCATAATATTTGCGTAGTACAAGTATCAATGTCTTGGAATCGTTTTACTAGCACCAGGCACTACACTATGCATTTTAGTGTGTAACTTGCAAGTTTCAAGTTTGCCGATCCCGATCGATGTGGGTACTAAAATCTAAAATCCCGCCTTTGCCCACAGTTCTTCTACATATATCATATACCTGGTACCTGGTATATATTATATACCAGGTATACCTATATTCTATATTCCACTGCATGCAGCACTCGGACTACCCGCGGTACCAAGTATTCATTGTACTGGGGACTTCTGTGCAAAATGTTTTACTCGATCAACGTGTATTGTCGGCTTCCTTAAGACTTGAATCTCACGGATTCGCATTTTTTGGTTGGCGGTGTGATGCACAACACACACACCCTAGGAAATATCGGGGAACTTTCGCCAAATAATTGCCGCCTAAAGTGGCGAGGAGGCCTTCACCAATTTACTTAAACATAACATATACCTGGTGGTGTAAATAAATGTTGTTGGTATTAATAGGGTGGTAGAATCGGGTTAGCCGGTTTGTCGAGTATTGACCAATATATATATATATATATATGCATGACACGTAACATTCTGTCTGAGTACCAACAAATACATGTATACGAGAAACATTATGGATGTATCTGTCTGCTGCAACTGGTTGGTGCTGTTTGTCATTCTCAATGGTTGCATAAAATGATAAAATGATAAAATGGCTCTACCACTACTTACTACCGGGCAATATTTTTGGGAATAAACCACTTTAAATCTGGACGGAAATGTCAAAAACGTTTAGGTACGGGTATACACATGTGCATGGAGACTCACTGTCCCTTACATTTCCGTCGGGAGTGGTACTACTTACGGTTGTTGTTGGTGCTGTTGTTGTCTGTGTGTGACTTGAGGCCAATGTGTGTGGTAGACTCATGTATGCACCGATTCCACTTGACACTGAACCACACACCTGTTTCATGCTGATGATGATTGTGATTCTGGGCCCACAGCTTTGAGTCATATCAATAAATAAATAAATAAACGTCGCTGACGCCGATTATGGCGACGGCGGAGGCTTTTTTGTTATCACACCTCATCTATGATATATACGTCACATCAAAGTCACGTTCTTGTGGATTCTTATACCCCTGGTCAGAAATGAGGGGTTGGCTGTTTTTGTTGTTGGTTGTTGGCGTCCCATCGTAAGGAAGCGAGCACATTTATATAAAAATCTGCTATTCATATTATTAATATTTATTGACGAAGAAGGTAAATAATGATATCGCATTAATGTACGTAACTCGTTTCCCTGGAATCTGCTGCATGTAGCCCGTGGCTGACAAAAAACAAGCTAAACAAACTGTCTCGGTGGAAGAAAACAAACAACACTTACTTACTTACTTACTTACTTACGTACGTACGAGTATTACTATGCCCGGAAATATGATCTCCGTTTGCACTCTGAATACCTTGGAAACATTGACCATATACTACTGACCAGAGTCATACAAGGGGGCGTACTCTATTAATCTCCTACTATTACGGGGGACCATAGTAAATAGGACCTATGGCTAACACAAAAACCTGTATATTTACCCATTTTTACTCACAATATTTGGTCCTATTTACTATGGTCCCCCGTAAATAGTACTATACTTCGAAGTATATCACTTGTGAAGGGTGCAGATTCACGACGGAAACAGGGAAGGGCTGTTGGTGGTGGTCGTCGGCGTGTCCTGATGCAGCTCATGGATCAACAGATAGACAAATGCTTCGTATACGTTTAATAAGCTGTATAATGTCCAAATTATGTACCCCACACTACTATTAATAGCTCGAGTCAACAACTTATCAGTTTAATCCACCCCGTGTGCCTTCTACTACTGTAGGTGAAAACCAATAATGATGGATGTCTTGAATTACTAGTATTTATACTGTTACTATTATTGAATACTTAACTGGTATATCATATCATATGAGTGACTTAAAAAATTGGCGTTGTGTCGTTTTGGCTTTGTTTGGTGAATGTGCCAAACGGGCGCCGGGTGTCGCAGCATTGAAGTACAACGCGAGTATACCGTGCCCCTCGTTTGGCAGTTCTAATTAGTCCGCACTACAACATGTACGTACGCTCAAATATGTTTTTATGTTAAATTCCATCCACTCCTACCCCTTGTACCTGGCAATCAATGCGTAATCGAGGCACTTACTTGAAGGGGCCAAGAAAAGGCAAGGGGGGCAACTAAGCAAACACACTGGCGGCATAAAATATATATCCAACATGAACGACCCCAACGATATTAGAGCAAGAATGTATTAACGACGCCTGTTGTAATACTTACTTGGTGTGGGAAAGGATGCGACGGCAACGATGAAACAGGAAACATACATGTGTGTATTATGTGCAAATAAAATCACCGAGCAGAGGCGAGGCGCGTACTGACAAGACACAGACCACCAGCATATCATCAACCTGATGCTACCGCCGTACATAGCCACAAAAAACATAAAACGACAGCTGTGAGATCGAGGATTAGGATTTTTTTTGTAGAAACCTATCTTCACAACAACAAGCTGTGTGGGATACATCGATCGCGTGAACTACGTACGGGTTTTGAGGGGAACAACACTCGAACCGCTGTGGAACTCAGGGGAGGTTACATTTATTTATACGATAAACGCCCCCGAATGTGCTGCAGTACTTAAGCAGAGATGCAGTCCAGGTCTGATGCTCGGGGTCCGTGCGGATCACTTGATGCGCATATAATATGCGGTGGGTGGTACAGCTCGCACATGCACCATGCTGATACTGTAAAACGTTTGTGCTCTTCGTCATGATGCCCCGGGTTGATTGAGTGGTGAACTATTGCTTCATCAGGGTAACGAGCGGTGCACTTGGTCCTACAGCTCATCGGGCCTCTTCTCCCAAGACACTATCATCATCATCAGGAGGAGGTAGGTATACGAAAACGAAAGCCGGATCCAAGGCTCGACCCTGAACGCATAAGGGAGACAGAGAGAGGCTCGAGCTCGGCACGAAAGGAACACGACTGCATGCACACCTCTCACCACCCTCGTCAGCCCCCGGCCGAACGCCTGGCATGGTCGCCACAACTCCACATAGTTGTGAGGGACGGGTCTATGGACACGCGAGGAACGAGAAACGAGAATAATAAACGAACGAAAATAAGAGTATAACAAGCATGCGAGGGAATACTCTTTTAGTAAACACACGACAGGCAAAAGGCAGAGGAACAAAGAGAACAAATAAAATATTGAAGGGTGAAACTGGGGACATGTGTAAGTAAGTAAAAGGGGGAGGGGACGGGAAAAGGAAGGTGTGACGAAATGAGATAAAATAGTCAGGAAATCAATAACATATGAAGAAAAAAAGCAAGCGAGATGCAAAAATAGCGAGATGAAAAACACAGACAGGCTGACCACATAGTAGATGATGCGTATAGTGACTGTAGAGACAGGCAGCAGTAGTAGTGACGGCGGCCGCAAAGACAGCAAGCAGCAGCCGTTCGTTGCCGCAGCGATGTGGGTGAGAGATGGCGTAGCAGCATCGCCGTTGGCGCCGCGTTGACACGTCGAGGGTCGCAGGGTCGTGGTCTCGAAAAGGCGCATTCTTTATTCGTTGCCACGTTTTTTTTCAATTGTTGTTGGGGTCGATTTTTGGTTTTATTTTTGATTGGTAACGCAGAATGATCATGGGATACCCTTGTTACATTGCCCCGCTGACCCGGGTGGTATCCAGGGGAGTCACTGAACTATACCCTTAACGAGACAAAGCAATGCGAGAAGTGAACAGCCCGCCCCTAGGAAGATCCGAGCTAATGCTTTGTATAAGGGGCTCCTTAACGAGGAATAAACACATATCACGCACGAACGGCTTATTATACAATCGAGTACTGGTAGTAACGGCCAGGTTCCTAGTACATCACGAAGCCCACACCAACACTACAAATAACACATAGACAAACTTGTACGCAGCTCGCAAAGTTGAATATCTACTATTCAGTCGGTTGAACTCACAGCTGACGTATTTATAATAATTTCATTTAATTGGTATTTTACCTTTTTGCATTTCTATTTCCTTTGGATTTCGGAATGCTCTAGTTTTACAAATTACTGAGGGGGGGGGGGGGGCGTAGTGATCAGAACCAATTACTACGATGAAGCAAAAAAAACAGGCATCCCCCAATGTGTACATTTACATTACATGCCATATTTGGTCTGAATACTACTACTACTGTGTAAGAAATCGCTTACATACTGTTGTAGGATCAAACATGTATATTTGCCTCGATTGTGTGCCGACTAGGTGTGGACCTGGAAATGCCAGCAACGACCAACCAACAAAACTCTCGTTGTGCGTCGAATCTGCACCCTACGTAGTAGCCAAGCGGGTTGTTAGTATGCGGTTCCTTATGATATGGGACCACGCGGTAGATTCCAGCAGAATGATACTGTGACACGTCGACTAGGAGCTAGTAAGGCCTTCCTAACTGGGACTGCATTTATTTGTTTGTATAATTTTGTCATTGTACGCTACTACTACTGCTACTACTACTTACTGTGTGCTGTCAACAGTACTACTATACGATTGCCTTCGACTATGGTCTCTCAACATCACAAGAGTTTAAAGTACGTATGATATGTACGAAATATGCGCACTCGTAGTCCATGTTGTATACTATGCGAGTGACATGGATCGGTAGAGGACTCTCGCTTTTCGCCTCGGAGGCATGCTACGTACGGTAAAGGTGCACCATATCTGCCATTTGAGGGTGGTCACTTGAGGAGGAGCTCCGTACCTCACCAAAAAACAGATTTTGGAGGGAAATAAAAATGCTACCCGTTCAACTATTACGGGGGACCATAATAGTAAATAGGACCTAAGGTACACACAAAAAACCATATATATATTTACCTACTTTTACTAACAATATTTGGCCCTTATTAACTTTGGTCCTCCGTAATAGCTCATCATGGCCTAAGTATACAAATATCAGTGTTGCAACACAACAAGAAGAATGGAAGTCCGACGACAATGTATGGGATAACTATCCCCGCCATTCAGAACACGTTTCAGCCAAAAAAAGGTATACCTTATACCTCCATCCAAGCACGCGTCCTCACCGTAATGTGCTTCGTTGCGCCCACAGCAGCAGTAGTAGTAGTAGTAGTAGTAGTAGTGTACCGCTATAGACATATACCAACTATGCATGCATACATACCTGGCGTCTACCCTAGCCTACCTCGTAAAATATAAATATACGTACGTGCGTAGGTACGCATTGCTTATTGTCACTGAAATGCACTGCCACACAACTTGTATACCAGTCGACAAAAACCTGTAAGCATACACGTACATATATACCACAGCAGTTCGTGGTAGTATTCAGATAGGGTGTACATCTATCTCATGCATGCATATACACTCGAGATACAATACACATGAAACATTGACCGACTTTCGGCTAAGCCGAGATTCTATACAATGGTAATTTTTGTGGCATTTCCACAAGTTCACAGGTTTTCAAAACAACTATTTGGTGGAAAGGCGACCACGCCACGCAAAGCGAACACTGACTACTACTGTAGTACGTAGCTGACTGGGGTAAATGTCGAAGACATTTCCTTGGGTGTGTTTTGGGTACGATGCCACGAACCACAACAAAGATACCCCTGAAAACAAAACAACTAAAAGCGGTATATACGCATTATGGTGACAATACAATATATACAGTCTGTAACTGACTGTTATACACGCATTTTTCAGGGATAAACATCGCATTTTCCCCAATGTTCACAATACGTAGACGGCGGCGGCACAGCTCAGTAGATATTTACAAGACTTTACGTACGTATATACGATACAGGTTTCCGCGATAGGTTCAGATATTCGTTGACGTTACTACAGTAGTCGGCAAGCTAATCGTGTGGCGCAGAAGGTCTGAAACAGAAACATGCTGGAAAGCAGCGCATCTGGGTTGTTACGTACTTGCTGCCCGTTTGGGGGCCGCTTTGGCCCCGTCCGGGTTGGGGTGTGAGCTGGGGTCAGGCTAAGGGGTTGGGATTGGGCTGATGCTACGCGCGTGCCTTCATCCTATGAGACGCTCCCAAAACCAATGAGAAGCTCGACCCCTGGAAGCTATATCTATACGGTTATAGGGTATTCCCATCTGAGCTGTAGGGGTATAAGACCGACCAATTACATAGGGCCCAGGGTAATCCTTATACCCCCTCTCTGAATGGCGGGATCTTTGGGACATAACGGCACCGAATACGGCCGTACGTTGACCTACCCGCTTCGTTTCAACACCTGGGGAACCAGAGAGATACGGTTTTAGAGACGCACGCGCAAGCGCTTCTATGTAAAGCAAAACGTTCGAGGCGAGGAGATTCGAACCTGCGTCCTGCCGACGACGCCAAATGTGAGGGTATATTACCTACTGAGCTACGGTATGGGGGGGGGGGTACTCATGTCGTGCACGGTCGTAGTCGTATGACCATAGACCCTCGCATCCCTACAACGCCGGAGCGGAGCACGTTGGGTTTTGACCAACCAGGCAGACATTGCTTGGTGATGGGGGGGGGGAGGGGTGTACTCATATCGTGCACGGCCGTAGTCGTATGACCATAGACCCTCGCATCCCTACAACGCCGGAGCGGAGCACGTTGGGTTTTGACCAGCCAGGCAGACATTGCTTGCACCAAGCGCGAAGCGCCGTGAGGTATTGGGCGAGTCGCATAGAGGGTGAGCTGCATCCTGCTAAGAACCGCCTGTGAGGCGGACTTGCATATGGACGACAGCCTCCAATGAATTGATTTAATTTCTGGTGTGGCCACTTCCAGAGACAGCAATGGGGATCACTACGTATCTGCCTCGTGGATGCCTTACCATATACACACTACGTGATACGATCATTCCCCTTGTGCGGAGATGAGGTTACCAACCCCGCACAAATGATCTAACAAGACCGTCAGAATGGGTGATCGCCAAAAACAAAACAAAAAGGTACCCTGTTTGTCGAGCTCACGCAGTGAGAGGCGTGTTTTACAGCGTCGTTGCCAACCGACGCCAACCCAACATATTAATATATAAATATATAAATATATAAAATATTTATAAGGGGGGGGGTAAAATACCAATCTATTTTCCCAGGCCAGGGTGTTCCTTACAACACTGGCCGGTGTTGGGGTGGGCACAAGGGCGTGATCCGCAAGATTAAGACGGTCACGACTGGAGTCTAGGTGGCCAAAGTCACGGCCGCGTCTGCGTCCCTCGCCGTCACTGTCGCTGTTGCTGCTGGTGCAGTTACCCCGATCGATGTTGTTGTCCTTTCTCTAGGAAGGGCGGTCACGGGCCTGGTAGTAGGCGACGTAGTGGGAGCAGTGCTCAGCGTTGTAGTGGGGGGCTTTGGCATGGGAGCCGCACAGCGTTGAAGTGGGGGGTTTCGGCACGGGAGTCGCGGGAAGGTGGTTCCAGCGGTGAAATAGGTTCGGCCAAGGGCGAGGAGGAGAGCGCTGGTGGCGGCGACAAAATTGGTGGATACATCGGTCGCGGATCGAGACACTGCGCCCGCGACAGTCGGGTCGGTGTTCCGCGGGAAGAAGCTCAGCAGTTGAGTTGGTGTGCCGCAGTCGAAACTTCGAGGGTTGTCGGTCCGCGTTCGTTGCGGATGCTCTCGAGCGCCGCATTACAATAAATAATACCAGGTCAGAGGCTTGGAGCACATAGACTGTGAGGTCGGGGGGAGCGGTGGTAGTAGGTGGCGACA
This sequence comes from Saccharina japonica, assembly GCA_008828725.1. NCBI lineage: Eukaryota > Phaeophyceae > Laminariales > Laminariaceae > Saccharina > Saccharina japonica. The sequence goes on along the minus strand of MEHQ01000321.1, from coordinate 700,016 downwards.
CCTGAACCGGAGTCGCAGGCGCCTTAGTCGCGGGTTGCGCCTGTTAGATGATGGGCAGGGAGTCGGGTCTGTGGGGGGGGGGGGTGCGGTTGGAGCATTAGGAGAACCAACTCCGCCTTTCTTGACTCAACTTGGCGAAGAAGGGATTCATGCTTGGTAGCCGCGGCTTTGCGTTTATCCCTCACTATCGTTTCGGCCGTTCGTGGCGGGCGTTGGGGGATTGGCCCATGTTGGGGTCGCGGAGGTCGGATATAGAGAAGCGAAAGGTGGAGCACCAAACGTTAACGCTGCACGTCGCCCACCGGTCACTCTCTGACTGGGCTCTGCCCGAATCCGGTGCGTTCTTTCTTCTGGGTAGTAATATTCACGTATTTTACTCGGGTCGGCAAGGGTGGTCATCTCGCTGACGCGGTACAGCAGTGCTGACCCTGAGTTGAGCAGTGACCCACCTGGTGATTCCCGAATATTCTGCAGAATTCGCGAGGGGCCAACGTCGGCACTCTGAAGTTTCGAGTACGTGTGTTGGAGCGGTGGTGGGTATCTTGTGGTCAGGTATTTCGGGATCTTCTTTTTCTTGAGATATCTTCTTTGGGTCTTATTTACGAGTCTCATCAGTTTCTTCGGTTCGGGTTCCGGTATCTTCGAGTAAAGGTGGTGCTCGAAGTTAGTGTTGACTACGCCCGGAGTGGAGCATCATTGATGTGCGGTGGAATACACGCGATACGTATATAGTAGAAGGCATGTGTTTTCCGGGGGATAACTTGGTGCAGGATGTATCTGTCGGTGTGACCGACGTCCGACGGCCGAGGTGGACTCCTTCACGTTTGGACATAATCCAACACGAGAGAGACTTTACAACCTCCACCATGAGCGCTGTTTACCTCGCCTAACTGCGTAGGACCTATCACGTCCCAGAGCCTCGATCACGTACTTCTCGCTTTCGCGCCGCCTTCAGCCTTCGGGTATTTTGTTTTTCGCGCTGTTTTTCGTTTGGAATCTGTTGGTTTTCCTTTGGCCCGACCAATGGCCCCGCGCTACGTAGCCCTTTTCAAGGCCAAGTTCAGGACCTTGCTTTTATGCATCGCAGCGTGCACTGTTGTTTTATCTTCTTTTGTTTGTTACTTTCCGCTTCCGTCATTCGCATTTCGTTTTTGTTTGGGCGCCTCCGCGCCACGGTTCGCTCACTTAGCTTTCGTCTTCGTCGAAGCCCGCTTGCCGTTGGTATATATCGCAATTCTTCGCGTATGGCGCGTTTGCCCCACGCGTGGGGCGTCGGAGCCTCGATACGAGGTGTGGGGTATATTTATCGCCTCATTTATTTTTGTTTCGAATAGCCGCACCTTCCACCCCCCTTCGCGATTTCTGGGATGACATTGCCATCCTCGTTTGGTCGCCGTATGATCTGCGTCTACGACTATCCAGGGTGGGCTAATGTGATGGTACCACGTACTACTGTGGCTCTAACGCGGTGTAACACGTACCAGTATGAGATCACGTAACATGTCAGTAACGAATACGTTTCCGTATATCGTAGCAGTATGAATAGACACGCAAATACGTTCTACGAGTGTTAGACCATCTATGTGACGTGCTACAGCATACATACAGAGTAGTGACGGAAACGTCTCTACATCGTGCATGTATGAGGATACCTGATTAAGAGGACGACATTTTGTACTTACCTGCCCCCGTCCATAGCATCCCGGTCCCGTGCCCTAACGAGCTCCCGATAAGATAAGCAACAAACACAACTTTAGCAAGAAGAAGCGTGTCCTGGCCAGCATCGACATCCCTGTGTCCTGTCCTATTGTACCCATCCGTTAAAACAGTTGCTTGTAAATATAACCACACCCTGGACAATTCCTATTTCAATAGTATATTGTGTCTATAATTATTCCCGGGTGTTGTCTATCAATAGGAATTGCCCAAAAACATTATTTCGATTGAAGTATATTCATTGGAATTGTCCGTGTAATTCATTTTTGATGCTGTCTACTAATTGGAATTGTCCAGACAATCGATTTTGGGTGCTGTCAATTAATTATATTTGCCTGTGCAATTTTTTGGACCATTCGTATTACAGTAGTCTATTGTGGCTGCAATTGATTTCGGATGCTATCTAATAATTGGATTTGCCCAACCAAATTATTTGGATTGAAGTATACTAACTGAAATTGTCCGGGCAACTGGTTTTGGGTGCTGTCTACTAATTGGAATTGGGCCTACACTTGACGTCGGGTGCTGTGTTTTAATTGGAATTGCCGAGACAATAGGTTTAAAAGGATGTCAATTAAATGAAATTGTCCAACTAAATGATTTCCAGTGATGTCTATTAATTGGAATTGCCCAGTTAAATTATTGCGAGTGAGATCTATTAGTCGGAATTGTCCAGTCAATTTGTTTCGAGTGCTCTCTATCAATTGAAATTGTCCAACCAAATGATTTCGAGTACGGTCTATGAAATGGAATTATCGAGGTATAAAAAAATGATCGAACGATTGGAAGATCAGGACAAACCCTATTGAACCAACCAAAATGAAAATTTGAAAGGTCAAGAGAGAAACCTATTGACCAAACCACTCCTATTGATAGGCAAGACCTTAAACTAATTGTTGAAACAATTTCAATTGGAAGTCCAGGGCAGAAATATATTGATCCAACCATTCCTATTAATAGACAAGAACAAAAATGATTTCGTTAAGCAATTACAATTGGAAGGTCAGAGCAGAAACGGTTTGATTGAACCAGTCCAATCAGTACACAAGACCAGAACATAATTGCTAAAACAATATCTATTGGAAGGGTAGGACACAAACCTATTGGCCGAACCATTCCCATTAATAGATGCACCACGAAAACAATATCACGACCAATTCCATTTAAATGGACTTCCGGAAGATCTACTGTAAACGCAATAGTCCATTGTGGGTAGGTCCCCTATCCTATTGAAGAAGTAATAGAGTATTGGAGTCTCCGGAGCGAAACAATTGCAAGAGACAATTCCACTTAAATAACTGAGCTCTAAAACAATTGCCTACGTAAAAGCAATTCCAGTTAGTAGGCGGGCTACAATATGTTGTTGTCTTTGCAATTCCAATTGCAATAATATGTTAGGAATCAATTGTCCGCCTCATTTTAATTAATAGACTTGTCGGTGGGTCTATTGTAGGTGCAATAGTCTATTGCGATGTCTATTGTCCAAGGCTTAAGCAAAAACGGAATGTAATCCGCCGCCACTTGTTTTGTCCGAGATATTTAATTTAATGGGCATCCTCCGAAATATGGTTTCTGGTCAATTTCAGCCAAGGCAATTCCAATTAATAGACTGCCTCATGAATCAATTGACCTGGCAATTCCAATCGCAGACAGCCTCATGAATAATAGTTTGTTTGTGCAACTTCATGAAATAACACCCTCCTCATGCATACATACATTGATGTGTTAAATTCCAATGGCAGCGTCCGGAATCAATTGACCGTCAACAAAATATTGTCTAGTAAATGGAAATGCCTGATTGTCTGGACACTTTCTTCCGAAGCCTGTCAAATAAATGAAATTGCCAGGACAATTATTTAGAAATATGCCTGATAAATGGAATTGCCCGCGCACTTAATTTAGAAGGATGCCAATTAAATGGAATTGCCAGCATAATAATTGGTTTATGCGTATGCCTATTGAATGGAATTGTCAGGACAATTCACTTAGAAGGAAGCCAAGCCTATTGAATGGAATTGTCAGGACAATTGACTTAGAAGGATGCCAATTACATGCAATTGCCGGGGCAATTCTCACCGAAAATATGCTGCAATAGGCTATTAGCGATACAATAGAATGGGATAATAAATTGCAATAGACTACGGGTTCAACAATGGAGTATTGTAGACAACTATTAATAATGTCAATTGCTTCGACCGTTGACGTAGCTGGTTGTATATTAATATAAATTGAATGGACAATAGGGCCTGGTGAGTTTCTATTAACATAAATTGTCAGTACGATAGAGCTCGATGCGTTTCAGTTAATTGGAATTGAGGACCACAATAGACAGTCAATTGTAACAGGAAACTATTAATAGACGATTATAATATGTATTATTGTCTATTGCCCAGGGTGTGAAACATATTAATGGGTGTAAATAACACTTGCGCGTATATACGTCCTGTAGCTCCAGACAATGTTTTCATTCATCGTTTTTGGGGGTTTTCTTATGACTGGTTCGTACAAAGTATTACAAACAGGAGTGAGGCAGGCGTACAATAACATATATTAAGTACACAAAACATGTTGAACGCCAGACAGGGCTGAATCTCCCTTAACTACTAGTTAACGGGCTCATAAAAACAACTTCCTGTGGGGCGACAGTGTCGTGCGTGTTATTTTTGTCAACTTCTGCACGCTGCTGCCAACAGGTTACGCACATATACCGTGCTGCACCGCGGAAAGTTCGTATGCTTGTTTTTTTCTTCGAACTGCTGGATGCACCGATTTTGAGCGCAGCGAGTTCGATCCTACGTTCTTCAAATAATTTGAGTGCAGCGAGTTTTATTGTTTTTTTTTTCGCGATTCTGCACTCTTCTACGACACGTTGATGCACGCGTAATCGTACGTACTACGTACTTACCGTGCGCCTGATCTTGCCATCCTTCCGTGTAACCCTCTCGATAGTACGACGTAGCGCATACGAATAGCTTCACGGAGTTCGTGTCCCCCCCAAAAGTGCGAACGGTCTTCGGATCCGCGTTTCAACCAAGTACGTTCTGTGCGTTGTTTGCTAACTTTCCAGCTTCCAGCAGATCGATCTAAAACACGCTCTGGGCATTATTATTTGTTAAACTTTCAACATCAAACACCTTGAAATATAATACTTCAAATCATCCGCACGACAACACGCGGTACATACGTGCGTAAGTAAGTCGTCTCAGAAGAGTACAGGAATCTTAGGGGACGTACGATGGAGCTCGCTCTCAATATCTCAGTCAGGGTCCAGCAGCTCAAAATAAAATATTCCAACTCCTTACGTAACGGGCGTCAGATATTTTTGCGCTCCTTCGGTGATAAAAAACGCCGATGACAGCGCATACAAACGTATATATATATATATATACCCTCACGGAGTTTACGCCTACGCGAGGTGTGTCTGATCTTGCTATCGTTCGGTGTACAAACGCACACAAACTCGCATCTACCTATCGCCACACAGCCAGTATCAGCCGCATTGACTCAGCATAAACAATGTCGAGCTTGACCATCGAGTCTTCGATTTGCAAAAACCGCACGATACCGTTTTTTTACGTCAAGGCAGCGTCGGTGGTGAGGTGGTGGACGTCGTGCGGTCGTAATACCAATGAATAGGAGTTTCACATGTTTGTTTTTGTTACTTTGAGTGAACCACGCATTGTCCGTCTTACATTCTCATGTGTATACTATGACAAGGGGGTTTTCTATTTTGTCCTATTTTCTGCTTGTCGTATTAATTATCCGCCGTCGTTCACCCCTTCCTTGGCAGCACCGTCAGTTTTGAGGCCTCGATTTGGCTACATTCTTGACCGTTATGGGAGTTGCGATATTTCATATTCGAACTATTTCCGTCCTCTCGTTTTAAACGCGATCGGTCACCCCTTGGTAGTGTCGTCGCTTCTAAAAGGCCTCGACTTTCCCACATCATTGACCGTCAGGGGGATGCGCGGAGCCGCAGCCGGGCCTCAGTCCGCCGCGGCGAAGCCCCCCTTATTGTTGATATAACTACCACTACTACTGTATATTAGTAATTAGATGCAGCGCTCAGTACGATACGTACACGATACATGACGGAGCGTTCAGGCGTTCTGACCAGCCGCATAGCCGACTCCTGTACGCACAGCAGTCCCCTGCTCTATTCGTCTCCTTTTCCCCCCAGCGAATATTCCCGTGCCACGTCTACTTTTATCTGTTTCATTTTTCGTCACACGTCAGGACCCCACGTCTACTCTGCACGCATCTACCTGGTATATATATGCATTCTCCAGCTCCTTTCCTTTCGTACCAGATATAGCATACATATATATATTTAAAAAAAAACAGCTGTGATATCGAGGATTTTGTCGAAACTCATCTTTGCTACCTGATTGTGATGCTTCGATCGCGCGTACTTACGGGTTTTATATGTCATCATGTCATCATGCAGGGTTTACATCCCGTATGGGGGAGACACAATCTGAGGCTGGAGACTTTCAGGGAGCGTGTGTCTATGTGGCAACAAATACTTAATTGGTATAGCATGCTTCGGGTCAGTAAAATGTTCCTTTCCCGCGCGCGGCAAAACACCGTTGCGCGATGGATGACTCCTGTAGCGCGGCTTCGGTATTGTGGTGGAGTATGGCAGTGCTAAGTTCTCTGGGCTCTGGGGTGCGCGTGCCGTTGGTGCTGACTACCCGACATTGTTTTGTATTGGTTGGGTAAAGCGGCCTTCGCTTCGAGGGGAGACGCTTAGCATAGTGTAGTAGCTGGTACGCGTACACAAGGCGGAGGAACGAACGCCTTCTGATTTGCCGTGTTCTCTCTTTTCAGCTTGCGACAACCCCGGATTTTCAAGGTCAACCACAATCAATCCCGAAAGGGGACCTTTTGTATATATTGACCACACCTTGGACAATTCCTATTTCCAAGAGTCTATTGTTGTGTCTACACTTTGTTATTGTGTGTTGTCTATTAATTGGAATTGTGCAACCTACTGACTTTGATTGAAGTATATGAATTGGAATTGCCCGGGCAATTCAAATATCCTTTTTTACGATTGTTCAACGATCACTTTTGGATGCTGTCTACAAACTGGAATTGCCCAGACAACAGATTTTGGGTACTGTCTATTAACTGAAACTGCCTGAGTAATTATTTGGACAATAATACCTAATACAATACGAGTGTATTGTGGCTCCAATTGATTTCGAATGCTGTCTATTAATTGGGTTTGCCCAACCAGATGATTTCGATTGAAGAATACTAACTGGAATTGTTCCGGCAACTCATTTCGGGTCCTATCACTAATTGGAATGGTACATACAATTGATTTCGGGTGCTGTGTATTAATTGGAATTGCCGAGACAAATTATTTCGAATGCTATATATTAAATGCAATTGCACAACTAACTTATTGCGAGTGACGACGTCTATGAATATTGAATTGTCCAGTCAACTGATTTCGAGTGAGATCTATTAATCGGAGTTGTCCAGCCAAATGTTCTCGAGTGCTGTGTATCAATTGAAATGGTCCAACCCAATGATTTCGAGTACGGTCTATTATTCGGAACTGTCGAGGTCATAAAAAAAATGATTGAACCCTACTAATTAGAAGATCAGGCCCAAGCCTATTGACCCAACCAACAATCTATTTTGGAAGGTCAGGGGAGTCATCCCACGGTAGGGGCGCAGCAGAATTTTCTGAGCTCCTCACATGAGGAGTTCAATGTCTCACCCGAAACATGACTTCGGAAACATCCGTTCGCGCAACCCGACCAAACCTTCCAATGCGGTAGTTCAAAAACAAACGTACCAGTAAAATAATAACAACAGTATTCGGTGGTTACTCACGTGAGGAGCACAGCCGGTCAGACAATATTGAGCCTAAAAGTGGTACCCCTAGCGTGGGATTGCTCAGGGCAGAAACCTATTGACCCGATAATTCCTATTTCTAGACAAAATCTTAAACTAATTGTCGAAACAGTTTCAATTGGAAGATCAGGGCAGAAATCTATTGATCCAAACATTCCTAGTATTAGACAAGAACGTAAATACATTCTTGAAACAATCACAACTGGAAAGTCAGAGCAGAAACGTTTTGACTGAACCATTCCAATTGCTGGACAATACCATAAACAAATTGTTGAAACCACATTAATTGAAAGGTCATACCACAAAACTATTGGCCGAACAATTCCTACTACTCATAGATGCGTCACGAAAACAATATCTCGACCAATTCCTTTTAACGGGACTTCCGGAAGATCTACTCTAAAACAATAGTCCAATGTGGGTAGGTCCCATATCCTATTGACTAACAAAATAGAGTATTGGAGTCTCCGGAGCAAAACAGTTGCAGGGACGCGTGCTACGGTAGAGGTAGCACTTTTTGGACGAATCGTTTTCTGAACGATCGGGCTCCTTAACCCGAATTCGTCGGACTTTCATTCTTGTGACGAATAATTTTTCAGGGCATACTTTGGTCATAAAATTTCTCACCCGACAGCACTTTAATTTTCCTCCAAACTAATTTGTCGGTGAGGTAAGACGCTCCTTAAGTGAGGAGCTCAGAAAAAACATGGTACACCTCTATCGTAGCATGCGTCCAGGAGACAATTCCAGTTAATTACCAGAGCTCAAAAACAATTGCCTAAGCAATTCCAAGTAGTAGTCGGACTACGATATGTGTGGTCTTTGCAATTCCAACAGCAATCTTATGTTAGGAATCAGTTGTCCGCCTCATTTCAATTAATATACTTTTCGGTGGGTCTATTGTAGGCGTAATATTCTATTACAACGTTTATCGTCCAAGGCATGAGCAGAAAGGGAGTGTGAAACAGTTTCCTATTGCTTAACCCGCCGACAAATATATTGTCCGATATCTTCAATCCAACGAGCATTCTCCGAAATGTTTTGTCTGTGGTCAATTCCAATCAATAGACTGTCTCACGAATCAATTGGCCCGGCAATTCCAATCGATAGACAACCTCATGGATCGTTTGTTTTTTAAATTTCAAGAATGAACATCCTCGTGCATCCATTGGTATGTCAAACTATAATTGAAGCGCCCGGAATCAAATGACCGGCAATATAAGATAGTCTGTTAAATTAAAATGTCTGATTGCCGGGACAGTTTGTTTTGAAGGCTGTCAAATGAATGTAATTGCCAGTACAATTATTTAGAAATATGCCTAGTTAATGTAATTGCCATCGATTTAGAAGGGTGTCAATAAAATGGAATTGCCACACAGTTGGTATAGAAGGATGCCTACTATTAATAAATGAAATTGTCAGGACAATTTAGAAGGATAAGGATGCCTATTGAATGCAAAGATGTCGGGAGGCATGTCAATGTCAAGGTGAGGGTCTGTCAAGGCTGTCTGTCAAGGAAAATCCAGCTGTCTAGACATATTTCCCCAAACCTCCTGGTAGAACAAATCTCCTAATATGTGTGGAAACCCCTATGCTTTCATGTTTTTTTTTCAAGGCTACTTCACTCGTTTGATAAAGCTAATTTCGAATCATCGATATTCTGCAGTTCAGTTCCAACCTTTACTGTAGAGCTGGTCCGGCCGTAAAACAGATATCCATTCTATGGGCGGTTTTGGAGCCATTTTGGCATGCTACGACGTAGGACTTAATTTTTTGTAACAGTGTTCCCGAGCCTACGACGCATTTGCAGATTTTCGAATTTTGCGAATCGGAGTTAATTTCGTCCAGTAAAGTCATGTCGAGTAAATTTCCGCCACTCGCGAGGATATCGCGATACTAAGTTCTATACAAAAGTCCGAAAAATCTGCACAGCGGATGACGCTGATTTTGGTGTGAACATTCCTTGAGGCACAACGAAACGATCGATGTGCTTAGTATCGCTTGATTCGTTGCCTATCAATAAATATGACGTGCATAGCATCCGCAATACAAAGTTAAGATACTACGATGAGGGACACAAAATCTTGATTTCACAGGTCAATTTATCGTTTTTTGCTCTGATTTATCAACGCGTGATTCGCGTTGCTTTCGTCTAAAGCTTCAAAGAGGCTCCTTTTTGTGCTTACCTTTTTTCATACTTTTTGGCCAAAATGTCGACCAGGTTTTTCTCAAAACGACCATATATGCCCGCCTCCCGCAAAAAAAAAACAGAACGGAGCCTCTTTTACTCGTTTGCTTGTTTGTGCTCTAAGGAAGGTCCACACGGATTTTCAGATCGATATTCGCAAAACTGAGCTGTGAAAGTGCTGGCAAATGCAGTACGATCCTCTCGGCCGGACCAGCTCGGTAGATCGGACTCGGAAATATAGCAAAATGCCAAAATACAGGAAAACCTATTAATTTATGCATTATTGTCAGGATTTTTTAAAAAGCGGGGATTTTTCGGTAGTGTCCCCTGTTTTTTGCTGTCAAAGCTGTCTGTCAAGGGATTTGCCTTGACGCTGTCTGTCTGTCAAGGGGTGATTGTGCTGTCTCCCGACATCTTTGATTCAATGTAATTGCCCGCGCCTTTCTTTTCACAAGGATGTCCATTGAGTGGAATTGCCAGCACAGTTGATTTATAAGGGTTTCATTCGAATAAAATAACCAGCACAATTGATTTAGAAGGATGTCAATTAAATGTAATTGCAAGGACAATTGTCACCGACAATATGATGCTGCAATAGGCTACTATTAATAGAGTTACAATAGAATGGGATAGGAAACTATTAATATATACCAGGTACCAGGTAACTATTAGACTATTAATATTAATATTATCTATATTGTCCAGGGTGTGATTATGTTATTTACATACGAAGTATATAATATATACCTGGTATGTACAATACGTAGAATACGAATATCAATAACAGCCCCTGCGCAACCGCACTGTTGATAGATATTTTAAGAAGGCACGAGAGTAAGGTTTCGGAAATCTACCAGGCTGTGGACTTTTCACTTCGACTTTGCACCAATATGTTATACGACGTTAACATATTTAAACTGTAGTACCTGGTACGAGAGTAGCACAATGGATGGCATCGATGTAGACAAAATGTCGGTTCTACTTTGGCGGAAACTTGTGATGTAAAACGGCGGGAGACAGATAAAAGACAGTATTAATAGTAGTATTAAAATATTATAGGAATTGCATTCCTGTACGTGAATTATTTGGTGTGCTGCTGCCGTAATGCTGAAGTAAAATGTGTATACATACGAGGGAGCTTACGACTTGTGGGCGGTAAAACGGTTAAAAAAAGCGGAGGCGCGTCGGTATACGTAGTAAGTAGTTGTTTCTTCGGCAAGATGTCAATCATTTTGTCATCTATCTGTGGCTGATATATATATCTACTGTATACATATTAAGTATGAAAAAGAATGCAGTATGTGAGTTACCACAGCAGTATCAGGTAATATTATAATCCCAGGTACGCATATAATATATGATATATATATTATACATGCGCATACTTGAAGCAAACCGAGAACGTGCCCCGCAAGGGAGCGCGGATCTCATCTCTTGGCGAAGACACCATTGACATTGTTACGATAACATTACGCATGCATATACGTACGTACTTTTGTGTGGCTTCCACGTTAAGGAAAGTTTTGAGATACTGCACCCACGATCAACGATCTCCATGATCAACGTATTGCAAATCGAGCACGCACAGACAGATATCCACTTCCCACACTCGCAAGCCCTGCGCCCCAGCTTCGGACCACGCCTACACAAAAAAAAGCAGGCACGACCGTCTCCACTTGAGCCAATTTACATAAAGTGAGTCCCTATAGTAGAAGAGTGTCTATTGCTGTACATGATCCTGTACTACTACTACTACTACTACTACTACTACTACTACTACAGGGTGTAGCAGGTAACACAATGCCTTGTATATACGGTTGTCGTGGCATCGTGGTTCCCGGAAGTTCGCGGTCCGAGCGAAATACCTTGTTTCTCATCTATCTCGTCGATGTGGCACTCGTTTTGCTGTAGCAACACCTGGCTTTTGCCGCAAACCAACATGTCCGGCTATCAGTTTTTCCAATCACTTTGACTTTTACTTCCGGTCTCAACGCGCACAACGAGCGTTTACTCACATCGGCCTTTTTCCACTGTACACAGGCCGTGGTCACAGGCCTGCTGTTGTCGCCTTCCATTATCTCCTTTAGGGGCATGGATTCGTGTTTGGCGCGCATACATAGGGGTTCAGCATTTATTTCCGCTGTTTTCGTCGATGTTATCCAACAATGTAGCTAAATCCCGCTCAAGCACGTTTTGCAACACGCCAAAACGGCACTGGAAATACCTTTAAGTTTTGTTGTTGGTCCAGGCGGGTATCGAACCAAGGCCCTCAAGCCAGCAGGCATGGCATCCTTTACTTGTTGTGCACATGCATACATGCCACAGAAAGGACTGTTCTGTTGGTGTTGCTTCTGTCCGTACGTGATACTACAACGACAACAACAGCAAGCAGTCCTCTTCGCTTCAGTGTGTTCTGTAGTTACGTAGACAAACAAATGCTCCAACAAATCACCGAAGTTCCTGCAGTACGTAGAAGAAGTAGTGCGTCGGTGAGCACCCAGTCAGTGGTGTTAATGGGAACAGACTTTGCTATGCTGTTACAGTGGGACGTATAGTAATCAGAGTCCACGGTGGACTCCCCCTACATCTACGCGCACCATATTTGATTCTAAGTATTACTACTATGAATAGTATGTTCCGCCGTAAGGGTATGGATAGCGCAAGCATTTTTCGATGAAGGAAGCAAGTTTGTCGAGAGGCGCATTTTGCCTGGTTTTTCGCTTTACGCCCGGTGTTGTCAGAGTCGCACGCACACCCGCAGTGAAAAGCATGTAGCATTATAGTATTATATGATACCACACCGCCGCCAACCCGAGTCTCGGACCAAGGATGTGACTACGAGTACGTACGGACGCGTAGTAGATTTGTTGTTGCAATTTTTGGTTGAAAATACATACGATCGGGAAACTCGTAGAAAAAAATATGCCAGGTATGTATATACAACGTTGGATGAAAATACGAAACATAGCCGCCAGCTATATTTATATGATACCTGGCATACCGAAACATGCTTACAGAACCCATGGCAGTTACATCTTCTTGCATTGCGTGCTAAATTTCGCTCACGAATCTATTTTGAGGTGAACATTTTGCTGTAGTAGTTTGCGTCAGCATAATAAAGTTTACCAGGTATAGGATCGTTCTAATCGTGTGACTGAAAGCTGGTACGCGCTGGCACTGTGAGCGGGCTGCTGAACGTCGAAGAAAAATAAATTATGGGTTCAGAGTAAAGATGAGACCGAAAACAGTAAATAAACATAATGATATCTACTAGTAGTAGTACGAGTAGCAGCAGCAGCAGTCAGTCGCACATGATACACACCACACTTATTTGTGAGCCTGCCACCAAAGAAACCCTGCTACGTACGCTCTCCGTGCACGAAGCATATATATATATATCATATTTAGACCTGGTAGGCGTTGTCAGGCAAGGTATCTCCACTCTGTCACGCACGTTTCACTACCTACCATATTTCCACGATCTATTCTATGCTTTCGCTTTTCTTCTGGGAAGCTACATATATTTTGCTCGCTACGCGCTTGGTGCACACACTACCACAAGGGAGAAAGCCACGCAGCGTGCCACCTCCGTGACAACTATCGTACTAATACTACTGCTGTGGGCAGGGACTACAGCAGTAAAACAAATCTGTAAGACGAGGAAAACACTTATTATTATTATATTTGCCATCCGACAATGTACGGCATGATCTTCAGCGTTGATCACTCATAAAATTCCCAAAAGCAGAAAACCACGGAAACCAAGGAAACCTATGCGTACAGTCTAACACCCTTCGATGTCTGCTTCCCGCCAAGATTTATCCACAATGCTCCCCGGCAATGTGTGCCGTGGCATGGTCTTCGAGTTTGATCACTCATAAGCACTCCGACAGAATAAGACCACACGGAAACAAAAAGAAGAGCCCGAATAGCTAATAGGATAGGCCTAACTCCTGCCTGTGCTTACTTATTATGTTGCCCCCACACCTGCGATGAGGCACCCATGCACTTACTTCATAAGCAAACAAACAAACAAACGCAGTACGTATTAAAATACAACAACCCACTCGTACAGCAGCAGCAGCAGCAGCAGCAGCAGCAGCAGCAGTATTACCGTAGTAAATGGGACCTACGGTACATACAAAAACCTATATATTTACCTATTTTTACTAACAATATTTGGTCCTATTTACTAGTGTTTACTATGCTCCTCCGTAATAGTAGTACGAGGTATTAATAGTGGACAAAGAAGCCGAGCCCTGTTTTTGTACCGGTACAATTTGCTGATGCTGCTGGGGCGGAAATTTCCTGACCACTAAGTAAAAAAAAACAGAACTGATATTGTTGGCACCATTATTAGCGACAGACAGGTTTCCATTCCTAAGTACAGCAGTAGCATAATATGAGTGTACTTATATACAACCATTAGAACCCTCCACGATCTAAGTCGTTGGACTCCTCTGAAGAAGGTGCCGTAATTGTTTTAAAAGTCTATAATATGTGGAGGTATGGTTGGAATAAGCGCTGCAAAATATGGTCAGATGGAAAATGGAATGGTAATTTTGTCACACGAAGAAAAAGAAAGCGTTCCTGGATTCTTCTTGATGTAGATCATATGTAGAAATATAATTCAGTCAGAATCCGGAACGACGACGACAAGACCGCACTACAAACTGCAACAAGTATGATAAGTGTCAATAAACCGAAAGCAATAGAGAGCCGTACCTGGTACTACGGTATGGATTACTCTTCTAATGAGCCACACACATTTATTTATGAATATCATCATTTTGAATATCATTATGAATATCATTATGAATATCATTATGAATATCATTACAGTACGGGACACCTAATAAGAAACAGGCTAATAAGAAAGCCAGGCTCAGATTTAGAGCCCTAATAAGAAATTCGGGAGTCGTTATCTTGAAATTAGTGTACAAAGCACTCTGTCTCAAATAAGAAATCCAGCCTGGACCAGATTTCCTGTTTCTTATTATTAATAGGTGTCCTGTACTGTATTATGATTATTGTTTTTTTTTGCCATCTGACAGGGTGCAGCTACAGACATAGTCGCTCTTCTTTTACTTCAATCGCTTCATCATGCATTGTGACGAGGCTACTCAAAACTGATCGGAGCTACCCGATACCAATGGATACGATGGATACCTTGCTACTTTACCACTTTACTACTAAGTAGTACTTCAGGACAAAAAAATGGGTGTGTGAGTAAACATAGCAAAGAATACATACATACTACAAGTAATACAGTAATAGTATACCCCAACCCTCCTACGTACACGTTTCGTCATTCATATACCTATTATACGGCGTGCGTTATGTGCAGGTTGCACCTGCAAAAGGTTTTGTGCAGGCTGTGTGTGGCCAATTTCATCCTTGCCCGTCGACCCAGACCAAGCCAACCCCAGACACACCCCTAACCCTAACCCTAACCCGAACCCTAACCCTAACCCGAACCCCAACCCCTTGGGGAGGACGAGGTCGGCAGGGGCAGCCACGCGGCTCCGCCGCGTGTTTTGGTGGCGTTTTTCCAAAAAAAAACATGCGGCCCAAAAGGCCAGCCTCACACATTAAAACCAGCATCCTGCACAAAACCTTTGCAGGTGCAACCTGCACACAGTACGCGTCCTATTATACGTACTGCTGTAGTACGGCAACTCATTGGATTATTAATAGCCGCATCAACTTCTCCCATCATACGATAGTCGACTCGTTGGGGGCGACTTCAAATAACATAATGAATAGCGTTCCTCAAGCGAACGGGTGCCCCGAAAATAATATTGGTGCTACAGCAGTATTACTGTAGTAGTAGTAGTAGATACTGCTACCGTAATGTAGCATGTTTCCGAAACATGTGTAATCACAAACCAATACCTGGTATATAATAGCTGTGCTACACACGCGCGCGTGGGGCACAGAACAGTGCAGACGGGCTCCGTTTTCCTTCGCATTCCCTACCAATAATAGTATCCTATCGGTTTGTTAGCACTTTTTCACGTGTTCTTTACGTACAGTAGTGGGAACCAGAATAATATTGTATTACTAGGGGACCGACACACAGGTGTGGTCAGGATCCAACCCTCCCCCTGCACAACGTGGGGCGTGAAAATCTCCTTGGTGTGGAGACACGCCAACAACGTACAATAGTAGCACACCACCATAATCATTGTAGGCGTGCCGAATTGATGAGTTGTCAGCACTTTGTTGTGGTGTTTTCTACCTAAAATGTTCAATGTTCAATGTGTCTCCCCACGGAGTATTTACGCCCACAATGTGCAGGGGGGGGGTCCCGATCACCTGTGTAGCTGGGTGGTCCGTTCGCAGTGCTTCGCCGTACAATCGGCGCCATGTATGTACATTTTTTTTCAGTCTGTCTGTTTAGTCTTGCAGTTCTCCACACCATGGCCACAAGAAAGGTGTATCGATCAATGTCGATGTCCCGGACACGGAATGTCCAATCAATGGTCAATGGAGAATGGAGTGTAGAATGGGCAAGAAAGTAGATGACAATTGGAGAATGAAGTGTTGAATGGGCAAGAAAATAGATGACAATAAAATAGTTTTTTTGGTAAAATTGTTCTGTACTTGTGGTTTCTGGCACCAGCGCTAATCCGCCGAACCGGCCACATAAATAAGCTACTTTTGTTGGAGACAGCAAAGAGCGATGCGCTTGACCCAGTCACCGCAAAACGGCGGATGGCATCAATGGATTGCACAGACTATCTGTGTGTGTTCACCTACTACTGCTTGTCTGTGGGGAAAAAATATGCGGGAAAAATGGTTTAATGAAATTGCCCGTTCAAGACGATTATGAGTACCAGGCATCAGTCCATCGTTAGTGAGGCGCTGGATACCTTGAGCTCCATATGTGTATACTCACAGGCGCGTGCTAGCGTAGGCATGGCACATACGGTAACTGTTACGGCGCTCCTCTCTTAGTGCTTCTAGTTTTGCTGCTTGTTTACGCTCCAATTTTCATGTATGCAGCACAAATATATCTACGATAGTCCTCAAGGTTCATCTGACACTTCTTATTGTTTTTTGTGGGTCTCTCCTGCCGCCGAAATCATTATCAATGTTTTTTTCGCCGGGGCACGCCCCCGCCGCCTCGACCGCAGCGGTCCGGCGCGGTGGATCCGCTTGCAAAACGTCGCACGCGCTCGCGTGAGCGTCTCTCTCGAAGAGCTCTAAACCCCACGCCAATCAACCACCTTTCTTTGGGGAAAATTGGAAGCATTACCCCGTTACCCAATCCCTTGTGTTAAGGCATCCAATGGATATGATGGTGAACACACACATCAGATACAATAATGATGGCTCGCGCCTCACCTGGGGAGTATGCTAATAGACAGTAAACGTACAACCACTACCACCGTAGCACGGCTCCCCGCCTGCACCTTTTTCGAATGTTTTTGTCTCTGACGGTTTCAAAAGACATCATTGAATGTTTTCGGATTCCGATACAATTTCTCCCTCGCTCCCTCCCTCCCTCCTGCCGAGAGTAAATGCTTGTCATTGCGACTACTGTACCCCAACAAATAGCAGCACGGGGATACGGCCGTGGCCGTCGCATCTCGCGCTGCGATATTTCCTTACAAAGACAATGACATGTCCATCTCCATATTAGCCGACACCCCCCCCCCCCCGCGGCAAATTGACTGTCCGCGTTTGAACCGTTGGCTGCCTTTACCTTCACAGAGCCCAACAGTCAACGTTTTACGCCGAAATAAGTCATCGTTCGCGGCGACGAGATGATAGCGTCACGCGTGTCGGTTTCAGCATTCCTCGCGGTGGCCATCACGGCAGTAGTTCTGCTCCCGACAGCAGCACATGCTGGTGGCAGGGATGTCCGCATCACGTATGCGGAGGAAGACGGCACGGTTAAGACGAACGAGTTCGACCTCCTGGTGGTGGCCTGCGACCCAGGAGCCCTATCTAACGTTTTGCACGGGAAAGCGGCCCTAGAAGAGCGGGTGGAGACCGCCCTCGAGAGGTACACGCTAGGGACGTCGCTGTGGGATGTGCGACGAAAAGAGGGGGAGGGCAACACGTACACGATACGAATGTCGCCTGACCACCTGTCTGCCGGCGACGGACACGGTAAGTCGTTTGTTAGGCGCGTTGAGCGTTACGCCTGAGGCTTCTGCAGGGTCAAAATAAAAGCTGTCGTAAACTACCTTGTATATTACGAGCTATTTCGTTTGCTGAAAATGGTTTCATCGTCTTGTGGCTGCCGGAGCATCTACTATAATATACGTTTACGGTAGCTGTCACAGTTGTGTGGCGTGCAGCAAGCATTGCCAGTGATGGCATCGTTCGGACCTTAGATGGCAGGATACATTGCTCATGTAGCCTTGACCCTTCGCAGGCGCACTGGCATTTTGGAGGACAAAGTGCTTGGATTTACTGCACTGTAGCGTGGGACAATTGTTTTAAAAGTATTCCAGTACCAGTAAATGGTATCTTCGTCTGACGCTATGTTCCACCGCGTGTGTTCACGTGTGTTCTGCCCCGCTCCCTTCTGCTGCTGTCTGTGGTGTGAGTGAAGTGTATTTAATCCGGGACGAGCCGCGGGCACGCACGGCCCGCAGCAGCCGGCACACTCTAGTCACGGCGTACCAATTCGCGAACACATCTATAAGCGAGGACGAGTTCACAAGCAAAGCGACGGCCGCGATGGATAGCAGCTCTGGCGAGTACGACTGGCTGGGCCTCGAGCCGACGACGAAGCTGCTAGAGGTGGAGACGGCATCGGACTACTTCCCACACTTCTCTCAGGTGACTTCACAATGTGATCGTCTTCTGCACACACCGCTTGTCGTGTACGTTCTTTCCGCTCCCGTCTGCAACACCTATGCTGGCAGAGCAGGAGTAATGCGTGAAGCATAATAATGATGCCAATTACACCATATTCGCTCACACAACGAGGCCATGTCGGTCGCCCCGATGGTCTAGAGGTAACCTCGAACGCTTCTGAACGTTGATGTCTGGAGTTCGAATCTCACGTGGGTCGGACTTTTGAGTTTATTTGCAAAAATAAATAAAAAACGGAATCAACTGCTGAGAGCGCCAATTGATAGTAGCGTGGGTAGGCACAATTCGATGCGAGTCGACGAGGGAAGGAAAGGCTGAAGTCTTCTCGTGATAAAAATGCAAGGCAAGAACCGTAGTGGGGGAGGAGGGAGAGGAGCCTACTTTGTGACCCCGGATCTGAGTTACGACTAGGGAGGAGAGAGAAAGGAAGGGCGAAGATAATAAATGGGATGGACAAAAAAAAAACAAAAAAACGAGGGTGCTCGTGCAATGCTCAACTATTGTCTACCTGGCCCCCCCCCGCATCAATTGAAAGTGGGTAACATCCTCTCCCAATAGACTTGTACGAAGTACACCGTTAATATACAGTAGTAGTCATCATTGTAGTTGATGCCATATATGCATGTTTCACACGAATCATGCCAAGCACGCAAGAGGAAGAGAGCGACAGCTGCTCGTAGCTGAAATTGTCGAAGTGGTTCTGCACTCACGAACAAGGGTACAGTAATATGATATGCCATCCGTGTTGGTCAGAAGGGGTGACCTACTACTCTAGTCAGTAGGCTACTGTAGTGAGCCAGTAGGTTTTTCACTTCTGATCATTGAAATATATGTGTTGCCGACTACAGTAGATCTCGGCATTATCTCCGGGCCGAACCCCTTGCCACACGCCTCTGGTCAAACTAGAGGAATCCACCTTCCCCTTGTTATTTACGTGGGAAAGTTGATGATAGCCGAGAGTCTCGGCATCATCTCCGGAGCGAGCCCCTCGCCACGCGCTGCTGGTCAGAATAGAGGAATACACCTTCCCTGTTTTCCACAGGGAAAATAAACGACGGAAAAACGGGAATAATTGAAAAAAACTCAGGAAATTTAACAAAGGGCACAAACAACAGGAACGCTTACAAACCCCAAGGAAACATGAACATAAACTTCATGACATTTTAGCACAAAACGTTATTCGACAGTAACTGTCCCGAGTTACATCGCATTTGCTGACAGCGGCTCACCCACTCCAACGGATTTCGCTGCGTGTTGGTTTTACAGGAGGATATTCAGGCGGGACTTCCGTGGGCTGTTTTGGACGCCCAGGGGACCCACAACACCATCTACGTGTCGAGCTTCGGGTCGTTCGAGTCCGTCCTAGCCGTGTACGAGTACGGGAACATGCTCGAAAACACCACACAGGTGATGCATGCTGCCTATAGGTCCCGGTGGTAAAAAGGTATACCTGGTACACCTTTGGCAGATACTTGAAGATGCCCCCGATGGTGAAAAAATGTTTTCGAATGATTCACAGTACTGTCAAGAATTGGTTCCTGTGGCGCGAGTAATGGTGGCAGCACAATTCAAGCATGCACTCCCCATCTCGCAAGCACCCAACGAACTTTATTTGTGAGGCCAATCACATTGCGCGTGGGCGCCTCTGCCGCTAGCCCTTGTTGCATTTGATCAACCAAACGAAAGTACGTACGCGAAGCCAGTTCAGGTTTCGTCGTGGATGCAAGGCGGCAGGTCTCGGTGGAAACTGTGGGAAACTTTCCTGGGCGTTTGTGGCTATGGTGTGCTGAAAAATACAACCTGGACATGAAATATAATATTTATCAGCTAGCAAGGACACGCGATTTAATTTGATATTACAGTACTATTTCAAGACGATATTTTGTTTCCTCCTCGAAGGACACGATATCTGGCGTGTCGGTTTGTCATATACCGAAAACATCCGACTTGAAGTACGTTTCTCCTAAGAACTTGGGAACACCAAATGAGCTCACCACGCGATTGCTGCTGTACTGCTGACTGACGTGTCGCGATACAAACCCGGCATCAGGTCCAGAGCGCGTTCGAGGCCGCGAGGCTTGCCAGCACCAAACCACGCGTGGCGGTTATCGGGGCTGGGCCGTCAGGTGACCAACCATTGAATGCATGAATACAATGCGTCACGATATGCTGCAGTGTACAGTCGTTACGGTTTGTTACTTTTTATGGCATGTCAGTCATAAAGTACTCTACGTCAGCAGTGTAAATATTCTTAGAACGGCGAGTCTCAAGCACATGCATCCATTTGTGGTGTGCTTATACGAGGTGCGTGTGGTGTGCCGTTGCTAAACCGGGTAGTACATACATGATGCATTTTTTTTTCGATTCCAACCACTGGCGAGACTACAGGGAGGGTTTCAGCAAAGCTATTCTTATTTTTTGGTGGTTTTGTATAAACCTTACGTTATGTTCTTGCGTCTATCCGGAAATTGTCAGGACGGCTAACGAACCACAAGTGTTGCCACGGAACGTGATGTGTAGAACACAGTTGGGTGGTACATCTAGGCACATCTGGACGCAGATCCCATTTGCTGTAGCTATATGTGTGGCTCCTAAACATACCACGAAGCTATGGGCTACGACCCTGCCCATAGACACGAAGCAACAAAATATTATAATCTGCTAAGTAAGGCCCTGCAGCCTTCCTGTACATACCCCATCCCACATGGCTTCTGGTATGTATGTATGTGGCCATACCGGCGATGAACCACACTCAATGCACCGTACAGTGGCTGTCTGGCTGCCGCGCGTACAGCTCTAGGGAACGTTCTCCTAACATTTCCTGGGCAAGTAAGTGTGTACACTCCTTCAAGATCCTTCGAATGAACCATCCCCGCAACAAGTAACCGTCGCTGCAAACGTAAAACACATTCGTAGCCCCCAGTATTATACTCTATGCATTCGGGATACAGCAGAGACCCGTCTTCCTCGTCTGTGACTCTCATCAGTATGGTGCTCCTTGCTCTTCGGCCCTTACTCCTCACGCGTCCTGCTGTGCGAAGGGCTGCTGTTCGCTAGCCAGCAGCTAAAGAGAGCAGGGCTGGAAGACATCACCATCTTCGAGAAGCAAGATAAGTGGGGCGGCAAAACGCGCACGCACTACTACAAGGCTCCGGGTTTCCCCGAGGAGGCGAAGGTCGCGGCGGAAATGGGCACCTGTTACCTCAGCAACACGTGAGATTGTGCAACCCTTGTACTATACTGCACTGCTGTGCAGAAACAAGCGTCTAGGTTTTACATTTGCGGAACTGTTCTCCGGAACGGGGGTCGGTGCGGTCCTAAAGAAACTAAATGTTTGGTTCCGACTTGACAATGCGATATGGAACTCAAACAAATGAAGTGCGCCGCTATGACCGACGAAAACTTGAGGGGTGTCCCCGTGACAAAATGTATAGCGCACGCAGGTTGGTTCAAAGCCAACAGCGCAGCGAATACACCTGTATGTATCCTTCTGGTGTGTGCGTGAGCAACCATGAACCGTGTTGATTGTGGCCATGTTCGATATGTTCGATCAACTACAGCAGTACCGTAGTACAGTAGTAGTAGCTGTTGCCCACAAATAAAGGTTTCTGGCTTCAAGATGCGGTGTCACCATACGTAGATAGTTTCGAGACATGCTCTCTCTGTCTATACTCGAAACGCTTCCCTATCTATCTTGCTGGTCCAACCACTCTACATGCTCTACTGCCGCTCGTATTTATATCTCCCTCCTCTGCAAAAGGTACAAAGCTTTGTCCGAGATGCTGGTGACCAAATACGGCCTGAAGAAACCCGCCCGCATCAACTACGGCGCAGAAGACCCCGGACCACGAGCCATCTTCAACACGTCCAGCGAAGAGTTCCTGCGTTACCCAATCTGGATTCTGGAGAAACCCGACGGCACACAGGTATCGCTTCTTAGCTTGTGTTGCGCTTAAAACGCTCGATTTCCGGGAAGCGAGTACATTGAAAGGTCCCAAAATCACCAGGCGTTGACTTGTAGAACTCGCCTTGCCGGTGGGACGTTCTGGACTAGGGACGGCGGGGGCGGGGGGAGGGGGGGGGGGGCAAGCGGGGGCTCGTTATAGCAAAGAAACTCCATTTTTAACCTCTAAAGCATATCGCTCGGCCGCAGTTGGGGTATTATGTGGCACGGTAGTCGTGTATTTTGAGCAGCAAAATGAGCAAGCTGTCGGCGGCGTGATGTCAACACTTTTCAAACATCTCGCACCGCCGTACTTGTATATGGTAATGTATGCGAATCCTCGTCTGTTTCGAGCAACAGCATGATGAGCGAGCTAATGATATCTTGATGTCGGCCGTCACGCAATATATCATGGTCATTCGTTCCTGGGTGTTTGACGTTTTCCAATATTATATAAATATAACCCGAATGACACGCTTAACATATCCCCGGAGTTTATTATGACGAAGGACCCCAACACTGACTGTAGTGCCGGTTGCTTTTACCCGAACGCTGATGACCGCCGCGCTTCACCAGATGTCAAAGGAGGAGTTTGCTGCCGGGATAGCCACCTACATCGGCGCTCACTACTCCCTCGCTGGTTGGAGCATGGACATCGGCGTGCCCATCCCGCCCAGCCAGCCGCAGGATCTTCCTGATATGACATTCCTTCAATATCTGGAGTCTATTGGAATCGGGCACCTCAAGAACGCCTTCTTGTGAGTGGCACACCTTCGCAGCGCTCGAACCCAACATTACGTAGTAAATGATACCCTCACCGCTGTTTTCCTTTTGACGCGTGCTACGGTAGAAAAGGTATACCTTATTTTGGCTGAAATTGTTTCTGGATGATCGAGCTCCTTAAGCCAAAATCGGCGGACTTTGATCATTATTTTGTTGCAATCGTGTTCCTTGTTTGCTTCGGCCGTGGGATTTTCAATCGGATACGAGCACTTTTACGTTCCTCCCTTAATGATCACTTTGGGGTGAGGTGTACAGTAGAGCTCTTCAAGTAACCACCCTTCGAAGGCAAAAACATGGTGCGCCTCTATCGTAGCATGCGTCTTTTATTACCCCCGCATAAACAGGACCAAGCCAACCCCCAACCTTTCCTTGCAGCGTTTCAAACTGCGCCTGTTTCCTGTTTTGATGTCGTAGTGGGAGTCGCTGCTAAAAGGGTAAAATCGTGGACAAACACCCACACAGTTTCCTCATGTTTGTAATGTAGGCTTTCGACCAGATCTACTACTGTACAGTACCTGCAAGATCGTTTGGTTGGAATGGATGAGGAAGGTCGATTTTGTTTCGGAGATTCCTCCGAAAAAACGTGCCCCCGTAAGGCTTGATTGCGCTGCTATGTTTCAGCCAACAGTACAAATAAATCCCATCGGTAAGGAGGAAACAGTACGTATATTAGTTGGAGGCAGTTTCATGTCGTCTAGATTGTGAGTTTTACACCGTCCCGGTCTGTGTATATATATATGCATACGCACTAAATTCCCCGAAGATATATGGTCCAGGCGTCGTGCATACAGCAATTGTCTAGTTAGCGCGTCCGGTGAACGTGGTGGGGATAAATGGCCGGTGGACTGACGCGCACACGTCGTCTCTCGAACCGGGCCCCGAAAACCATGTCAAATGGGTTTCCGACGATCCGGACACGCCTGCCCTCTGCATGCATGCTCTGACTCGGCTAGCGATAAGGGCTACGATGATAGTGGGTGGTAGCGCCAACCATCTTTTTTTATGTGGCCCCTTCACTTGAGGGGCTCTATATCACTTGCTTATAGTACAGGAGAGATATATACCAGGTATATATATATATACACGTATATAACTCACCCAAAAAAAAACATTTTGAGAAACAAACGGGCGCTTCGGCGTATCGTGTACGAAGTATTACTGTAGTACCATTATGTATTTGAAAAACTAACTCGTTTTTTCATCATTTTTATTGAAAAAACAAAATCGGAAAAATACATTTTACTCTTTGTTTTTTGTTTTGTTTTTCCTTCTTTTTCTACCGCTTTTTGGTATGTTTTTTTCTAAATATAGTTTTTCTGATCCTTGCCATCCGACAACGTGTAGTATATAACATGAGTTTCTTCAGCGTCTGATCACTCAAAATCACCCCGAGATATGAAAACCACGGAAACAAAACGAGTTGTAGCGCAAAACCGAAATGGGATCAACGATAAGGCATGTACCTTATAAGGCATGTTAAGCCGTATAGGTAGTTCCTCAGTTGAGGAGTACACTAATAGCCAGTAAAATATCACCCCTGTAGTAGAACGCCTCCATTTGTACGTTGGAACACCCACCGCGTAACTATCGTAGAGTCGTCGAGTGCTATGTAGTGGTTGGTGTAGATGACACTCAAACCACGACGTGGATGGTGCAGAATGAATCAACCAAACACTCGCAAAATCCTTCCCTTCTTACTATTTTTGTGGTGCCCCAACCGCCACAACAACCACCACCCTTCCTGTGTATACGTACTCGTTTGTGCTGACGACCAGGTACGGCCACTCAGCCCAAGGATACGGCGACATCAGTGAGATCCCGGCGTACTACGGGCTTATGTGAGACCTTTGAGGGATTCCAGCTTGTTTTTTATCTTATATAGGCGCTAAGCGACACTTTTCAAAAACAGTCAGCTTTACTTATTCTAAAATATTTGAAGATAAACGATGCCGCGCTCTGCCGCTGGTGGAGAGTTCCATCCGTCGGTACCTCTCAACTGTACTGCGAAGTTTAGAGTTGATACATATGTTTTTGCGATACTTGCTCGGTTAGCGACGTCATCATGGTGACCAGGGTGGTGGGGGCGGTGGCCATAACGTCTCCACCAAGCGTTTTTTATTTTTCCTGCAAGTGATCCCTGTATACCTCCGTGTCGCCTCACGCTACCTGTGCTGAGCGGTGCTCTGAACGTCGTCCTGTCTGCTCTCCATGCCCCTTCCCTTATTATTCTCTATGAATAGCTGGGTTGCGCCCGACGGGTTTACGGCTCAACTAGACGTCGCGGCATCCATCTCCGAGCAATTGGCGGCGGCAGAGGAAGACGCAGAAGCTAGCCTCCGCCTGGCGGAAGGCGCCTCGATATTGAGGCACGGCGGCAGGGTTGCTCGAACGTTCAAGGAGAGCGCCGTGCGGATGCTAGAAAGCGGTGTGCGTCCTAGCGTCGACCAGGCCACGCGTTTGGCAACAAGGTGAAGTGTTTGCCTAAACCCGAGGGGGGGGGGGGTATAAATGTATATACTTCATGCCTACAGTAGTACAGTAGTGCACGTTTTCACGAGATGCACGGGTGTACAATGTATCCCGTGAAGCATGCATGGGTCGCTTCAATTTGTTTTAGCACTGGTGTCCACGTATTACGGTAGTTCCAGCCTTGAGGCGTTCACGGTATGCCTCGAGGAGATTCAACGTAAACTTCATGTGTAACCATTATGTACCTTTGGACAGTACGTATGTCTCTACGTTTGTTTACTTCCCATCTGCTACACGAGACCGGTTGGGTGACACGCGTAACCCCGCGAAACTACAACTTCTCACTGTTTTCGCGTACAGCAGTATCTCGTATACCAGGTATAATATAGTATCCCTCTTTAACCATAATTCATTAAGCCGCGCGTAGCTCAAGGCATTGCTTGATTGCCGTATTTCCACCCATACCCCTACCCCTATATTTGCCCTCCCCTCCAGTACTTGTTAACCCCTACGAGAGCCACAAAGAGAGCGTCAAACGAATTAAGTTTACAAGTGCTAATGAACCCGACGCTGTTATATTGCTGCGACCTCTATTCGTTACCCAACACCAGGTGCTACGAGGACGTCCTGGCAGAGGGTGAGGACGAGGAAGTTTCACAAAATGCCGACGACGCCGAAGCGGCGTATCTTATTCAGGAAGGCTGGGGGGAAGTTTGGGACAGGATCGTGCACCAAGACCAGCTGCGCAACAAGATCAAGCTTGGGGTTAACGTCATGAAGATTGAACGCAAAGGCCTTGGGGATTACGTCTAACACGGCGGTGCTTTGTGATCCACTGACGTGGTGATTCACCTACCACGAAAAGTCCGCGTCATCTACTAGCCACGTGATTCACGCGCCATATAAAACTCCGTTGTGTGTAGTCCACAAAGCGAGGTGATCTACTGAGGCACGCTACAATGGACTACGTGGCCGAATGTACATAACTCGTGTGAAAACTACAATACAGCAGTAGTAGTAGTAGTAGTAGTAGCAGTAGCAGTGCTGTACATTATCATGTGTCATGATTCGCGCTGTGCGCGAGCGAGCTCAGTAGTAAGGGCTGTTTCCAGCCCTCCACCGCCCACCCTGTTACAAAACCATTAGGAAGTTTCAGGGGTTCGGACCGCCCTGTACTCGTCTTAAGCGAGCGTGGTCTACATTATTATTATTAGGGGTGAAGGTAAGGTGACTCGGAGATCAGACGTCATTATCAGCCTTTAAAATTATTAGCTGTAGCATTACAGTATGTATGTACTTTACTACAGTAGTTTGAAACAATACGTCACATGGACGCACTCATACTATAGCTATACTCGTAGCCGTGCCCTGCCTCAGAGAGAGATGGCGTCGCTCACTACAGAGAAGGCAGGGCGGAACCACCACTGTGTACGGGGTGCGCCCGGTGAGGTACATACCGATGCGTGTCTTGGTGAAGGGTTTTACCTACATACATCGCACATTGCACATCGTTACCGGGGGTATATGGTAAGTACTGTAGTGCGTGGTGGATAGGCGTTGGAGCATATGAGAGAAAATAGGCATACCGGGTACAGTAGTTGTGACCAGAACAAGTGCGCGGGCGTTTGAAGAGGTTTAGCAAATACTCCTTGGTGTTCTTGTGCAGAACGATGGGGCGAGGACCTCCCGACCCAGACAGCGCCCCTTGACGACTACTGTGCGAGGCGTGAAACAGAGCGTCGGAGGTTGGTCAGATATTATGTTCATGGTGGTGTTGTTGTTTTGTTGTTGTTTGTTTGTTTTTGTTGTTGTTGTTGCTCTTGTTGTTGTTTTGTTGTTGTTATTGCTGTTGTCGATGTTGTGGTTTGTTGTATGTTGTTATCGATAGTTATGTTTTGCATGCTGTTGGTTGTGGCGTGTTGTGGTGGTTAGCGTTGTTGGTGTTGGTGTTGCTGCTGCTGCTCTTGTCTTGCTGTTGTTGCTGCTGTTGCCGTCGATGCTGCCGTTGCTGTCTTTGCTGTTGCTGATGCTCAGACGTTGAACGTTGTCGTTGGTTGTTGTGGTTCAGTTTGCTGTTGTTGTGGTTGGGATTGTACAGTACAGTACAGTAGTTACTCAATAAACAAAAGTAGTTGTGGCTACTCTTGTTGCTTCGTTGTGCAACAAATCACCGCCCTGGTCGAGCAGGTGTCCACTCAAACCCATATGCCGACAGTTACACTAGGAAACCTCAAACGGACTCTATGATGAGTTCCTACAACAGTCGCCAGATCGACGGCCACTGACACAAGCGTACTGTTGCAGGGTTACTGCATGGCATATGCCATGCTCACTATCTCCTTGGAACGCGTGACATTTACAGTGCTCTACTGCGAGCATCATTCAGCCGAAAAATACCACCTCTTCTTGTCTGCCCTACGTCTTGCTGGCAACAGCAGTGCCATTGCTTGGAGCAGTGCCACTGCTTGGAGCGATGTCCGTGCTCAAGCAAATGAATGCCAGCAACGACCGCATCGTTTCCGCCGTCCGCCATGTCACCCACATATATCTGGATGGGTCACGTTATACACCGTTCATGGCTTGTCGTATCGGGTCATTCATAAGCGACCTCCCACATTATTTCCGGTGTATGAGCATACTGCCATGGAATTGTTCATGGAGGAAGTTGGTTCACTTCCATGGGAATAAAACTTGGAAGTAAATGTACTCCCATAAACATAATGGGAGTAAATTCCACTTCCATGGAAGTTGATAGAGGCTTCCATCAAACCTTCCATCAACTTCCATGGAAGCTTTCACCAACATGCATGGAAGAAAATGTGCTTCCATAGACGTTGAATTTGCTACTATGGGAGTGGTACGAGCTTCGAGAGAATCTGCCTCCATCGGATATTGATATTCCACCCACGCGTGGCACCCTGCTTACACTTGACACCTCAACACCGCAGTGGGTCTTTCCCATTTAACACCTTGCTCCTACCCACAAGGTACAGAAACATAGTTAGCCCTCCGCAGGAGCCGCAGGAGGTGTACCAGCCACCCTGATCTCAGGCACCCCGTCGGCTGCCAACAGCCACGTCCATGGAAGAGCAATCCCACGGTAGGGGTACCACTGTTTGGCTCAGTATTGTTTGACCGGTTAAGCTCCTCACGTGAGTAACCACTGGATACTATCATACTTTTACTGGTACGTTTGTTTTCGGACTGCTGCAGCAGGAAGTTTTGGCCGGGTTGCGCGAACGAATGTTTCCGAAGTCATGTCACGGGTGGGATATTGAGCTCCTCATGTCAGGAGCTCGGAAACATTCTGCTTCTTTTGCTGCGCCCCTACCGTGGGATGAGCCGGAAGCTTCCATGGAAGTAATGTTATACTAACTGTTTACTTCCTCCATGGAAGCAACAATTAATACCTTCCATGAACGTAAACCAGCTTACATGGAGGAAGTAAACCAACCTCCGTGGACGTAAATTTCAATTCCAGTTTACTTCCATGGAAGTAATTGTTTTCTTCCATTTGGAAGTAAAACAAATCCATGGGAGGAAGTAAAACTTACGCATCTACTTCGTGAAGAAATGAAGTCTATGTAACAAGGTGGAAACAATGGAAGTTGGTGAATTATTGTGGAAGTTCATACATAGCAGTCTAGGAAACTCGTGGAAGTAGGTGTGAGTCTATAGAGGAATAAGGAAGCCCTTGGCAGCTTCCACCGACATAGGGACGAAAACGGACCCCCCCCCGGTTCGATACCGCCCCGCAAGGTGAGGAAACCCCAACCCCACTGGCTGATTTACGGTTCCCTAGCAACTGCAACCGTGAAATCCCGCGACACCCGGGGACGACTATATCCCATCTCCGGATCGGGAACCCTTCCATACATCCACAAATCCAACAACCTGGGGACGAAAACGGACACCCCCCGGGTCGATACCACCTCGCAAGGTGTGGAAACCCCAACCCCACCGTCTGATTTACGGTTGGCTGGATCTCATGGCGCTAACGCGCTGCAAGAGTTTCCCCTCGGGGAAACGGTGAGGTCCCTCCGCACCCGGGGATGATAAAGTCCCATCCCTGGATCATAAATCCTTCCATGCATCTACAACTTCAATACCCCGGGGACAAAAATAGACACCCCCCCGCTATAAACATAATATGTATTAATAGGTTGGGTTGGCGTCGGTTGACGACGACGCTGTAAAATATGCCTCTCACTGCGTGAGCTAGGCAACCAGGGTACCGTTGTTTTGTTTTTGGCGGTCACCAAGGCTGGCGGTCTTGTTAGATCATTTGTGCGGGGCCGAGAACCTCAACTCCGCACAAGGAGAATGCACATAGTGTGTATATGGTAAGGCATCCAAGAGGCAGATACAAGTAATACTCATTGTTGCTGCCTCTAGAAGTGACCACACCAGAAATTTAATAAATTTCGTTGGAGGCTGTCGTCCATATGCAAGTCCGCCTCAGGGGTGGTTCTTTGCAGGATGCAGCTCACCCTCCATGCGACTCGGCCAATACCCCACGGCACTTCGCGCTTGGTGCAAGCAATGTCTGCCTGGTTGGTGAAAACCCAACTTGCTCCGTCCCGGCATGATAGGGATGCGAGGGTCTATGGTGACACGACTACGGCCGTGCACGACACGAGTACACCCCTCCCCCCTGTTTATGAATATATGATATATATATATATATGGGTTGGGTTGGCGTCGGTTGGCGACGACGCTGTAAAACACGCCTCTCACTGCGTGAGGTAGACAACCAGGGTACCGTTTTGTTTTTGGCGTTTACCAAAGCTGGCGGTCGAGTAGATCATTTGTGCGGGGTGGAGAGACTTTGCCCCGCACAAGGTGAATTATCGTACCACGGTGTGTGTATGGTAAGGCACCCGCGAGACAGTTACACAGTGCTCCCATTGCTGTCTCAGGAAGTGGCCACACCATAAATTAAATTAACTCATTGAAGCTGTCATCTATATGCAAGTCCATCTCACAAGCGGTTCTTAGTCGGATGCAGCTCACCCTCCATGCGACTTGCCCAACACCTCACGGCGCTTCGCGCTTGGTGCTAGCAATGTCTACCGGGTCGGTGAAAACCCGACATGCTCCGTCCCGGCATTGTCGGGATGCGAGGGTCTATGGTCATACGAATACGGCCATGCATGAAAGTAAAGTACACCCCCCCCGGATCGATACCGCCCCACAACGTGTGGAAACCCCAACACCACCGTCTGATATACGGTTAGCTGGATCGTCTGGAGCCAGCGCGCGGCGAGAATTTCCCCTCGGGGCCACACAGCGAGGTCCCGCCGCACCCGGGGATAAAAACGTCCCATCCCCGAATCATAAATCCTTCCATACATATATATCTCCAACGACTCGGGGATAAACACGGACATCGTCGGGGTTGATGCTGCCCCGCAAGGTGTGGAGACCCCAACCCCGCGGGCTAATGTACACTTGGCTGGCTCTCATAGATTCGGCGAGCGGCGAGAGTTGCCCCTCCGGGCAACGTCGAATCCTCGTCACACCCGGGGATGACAACGTCCCATCCCCGAATCAAAAGTCCTTCCGTATATCTACAGCTCCAACGACATGGGGACGAAAACGGGCACCCCCCGGGTCGATACCGCCGCACACAATGTGGAAAGCTCACCCCCACAGGCTGATATACGGTTGGCTCTCATGGAGCCAGCCCGCGGCGAGAGTTGCCCCTCGGGGCAACGAAGAGGTCCCGCCGCACCCTGGGCTGATAACGTCCCATCCCTGGATAATAAATCCTTCCATATATCTACATCTCCAACAACCCGGGGACGAAAACAGACACCCCCCGGGTCGATACCGCCCCGCAAGGTGGTTAAACTCCAACCTCACGGGCAGGGTTACATTTTGGCTGGGGCTCATAATTGATGTCCCGCCACACCCGGGGGTGGTAAGTGATAGAATAATAATGATGTGAATCTCTCGCGGAGAAACACGTGTGGATCGCTCTTGGAGAAACACGCAGGCGGCTTGGTGGCACCTAGTGACCGTGAGGTTCTCTGTTGTTCAATAGAACAGAAAGGAAATAGATGGTTTGAAAGGTGGCGCTTATGTGGCCGTGCTCTAGAGAGCGGTGGTGTGTTGGGAGAGTGAGCTCGGTGGGGCTCACAACACTTGTGTGATCGCCTGGTGCGATCACCCCAGTAAGTTGGTTACAACTTACTCTACATGTCCTACACTACATGACCCTCATGATCTGATCATGTGTCAGTACCCTCAATATTCCATGTACCAGTACCCCATGATACGATATACTACGAGAGTTCTTATTGTTTCCCCGATTGATAATATTGTCTCATATTATCGTAGATCTGTCGAGATCAGATCCGAACAATGGATAGTTCTTCGATCGTACATTCTAACAGTAAGGCCCCATCTCCGAATCATATATCCTTCCGTACATGTACACCTCCAACAAAAATGGGCATCTCCCGGGTCGGTACCGCCCCGCACGGTGGTCCTTACTTTTCCACTCAGAGTGGTACATCACAGCGCACAACTAATCCGAGTATTATGTACCATATACCAGGAACTTACATAAACTATGGGCAACGCAGGGCTAGCGCCACGGGCGGGTTCGTGGCTGTACCGCTAGTAAAAATGATTTGCAACAACATATGTGAGATCGAGGTTTTTGTCGAAACTCAGCCGTGCCAAGCGATTCCACAGGCACTACGTACTACAGCGTGCAGCCGGCATTATTCAACCGGTACTACAGCAGTAGAGAGAGATCATACTACTGTGCACATACCTGGTACTATTTATACTGTATTAGGGGTGTGTTATACGGTAGGGGTACGCGTAGCACTTTTTTGCCTTAGAAGGCAAATACATACCTGGTACATATTTTCTGAATGACGGGGGCTCCTTAACCCAAACAAACGTCGGAATTCCATCATTTTTTTCAATATGATTTGATCCATCGATAGCCCACGGGGGATTGGTCACAGGGTCGCACTCCTATTATTTGTTGCACTTCTTCACAGATGCTCCGAGTACCTTGGAGTAAAGTAAGGAGTATTGGAGATACATACTTCAGGTACTTCGTGTACTCGGAGTATTTCGGGCTTCGATACTCTGGGATACTGCTCGTACTCGGAGTATTTCGGGTATGAACACTCTCGATACTGCTTGTACTCGGAGTATCTCGGGGTCCGATACTGCGGGTACTCCTTGTACTCCGAGTATTTAGGGCTTCAGTACTGATCATACTCCAAGTACTCCCGAGTATTCAGGCCGCCAGTACTCTAATACTCTAAGTACTGGGAGTAAGAATTTTACTCGATACTCGGAGTATACTCGGAGTGTGAAGTACGTTAGGAGCACGTAAATAGGAGGCAATCCAATAAGGCCAGGGCACAGGAATGTCGACGCAAGCCAGAGTCACGCTTCTTCTTGGTACAGTTCTTCTTGTTGCTTATATCATGGAGAGCTCGCTTGGGCACGAGAACAGAGTGCGATGGGAGGGGCCAGTCCAGAACGAGACTGTCCCCTGAAGCATGTATCTTCATACATGTACTATCTACGGAGACGTTTCCGTTACTAGCACGTCACATCATCTCATACTCGTAGTACGTATCCGCGTGTCTACTCATACTGCTATTCTCTAAGGAAACGTTCCCGTTACTATAATAGCACGCCACGTGACTCATACCGGTACCTATTGCACCGCTTTACAGCCGTAGTACGTGATACCATCACAAGCATCTTTGCGTCATTTTAAAGACTTGGCCGCCATTCCTCCCAGGTTCTGGGAGCATGTGACTGGCGTTTATAGCGTTTTAAAATCAACAGATGCTCCCATTACCTCGGAGTATAATTAATTAGAGTATTCTCGAGAAAAAATACTTCAGGTACTTTGTGTACTCGCAGTATGTCGGTGTCCAATACTCTCGATGCTCGGAGTGTGTGTGTTGTCTTCACATTAAACCCGTTCTTTCTACCCAACCACATCAGTACACCCAGTGTATTTCCTGATTGCTAATCCTAGAGAGATACAAATTATGTGGCCACAGACCGTGAAACAGAGAAAAAACAAAACAAAATAAACGCAAATTGTAAGGGCAAGGCAAGTGAGATGCTAACGTACCGGGTACGAGAACACAACGACACAAGCCGAACCGAAAAATAAGAACAAAAAGACAACATAAAAATAAACGAATTCTGAAACGAAACAGAATACAAATGACGCAGGAAGACAGTACTCCGAGTAATTTAGATGTTTTTACTCCGAGTACTGCTTGTACTCGAGTATAAGTACTGCTCATACTCCCAGTACTCGGAGTATTTGGGCCTTCGGTACTGCTCATACTCCAAGTACTCCGAGTATTTAGGCCACCAGTACTCTAATACTCTCAGTACTCAGAGTACGAAAAATGATCGATATTCCGAGTATACTCGGAGTATTGAGTATAATACTCGGAGCATCTGTGCACTTCGATTGTTTTTATCAAAATCAGTTTTTTGCTTACTTTTAGTGTAAAGCTCCTCGAGTCAAAAACCTCAAAAATAATCGATGCACCTCTTCCACCTTACTTAGCGTGTGATAGTATGCGGCGCTTCGTGAAGCTGATAGCCGATAGGCTAGCCATCCTGTAGGCGTTGGTCTACGCCTCGAGATAGATGATTGAGTGCTTTTTTTTAGTAAAACATTTGTGATGATGTGCCTGTGCGTACGCCTCGAGATGGTTGATTGATTGAGTTTTCATTATTTTCGTAAAAAAAACTTTTCAAAGTGTGATGTGGCCGTTTTGCCTCGAAAACGGAAGACTAATATATATGAAAAGGCTCGGAAAAGGAGTGAAAAATTTGCCTTGCGACCAATGCCAAGTGGTTCAATAAATTGAACACGGCGACCGGTGATGCAGTATCGATGTATGCATGATATCATGAGCCATATCATTGATTGGCTCTCACGAATTTTTAACTCGCAAACACCACCACCATATATATTACAAACTTGTTTAGTTTATTATAAAATGAACAAACATATTAGTCTAATAGTGTGGAGCCAAACACCTCGCGTGTACTACACGCTACGCATACAAAAGAGAACCTGTTGCAAGCTTCGAGTCGAACCTTGGGTACCTAAACCTACATAATAATTATGAATACTCGTATAGAAGAACTACTCGTAAAGCTCGCCCGAGAAGGGCGCGTTCCGACATATCCCGTAGCTTGCAAGGTTGAGTTCCAATTACTACTCAATCAATCGGTCGTACTCACAGCTGACGTGTTTTAACAAGTTTATAAAAAGCGAGAAAGGGCAGCAAGCTGCGGGGCAAGAAGACTAGCCACTCCTGGCAGGGAAAGCTTATACGTAAATAAATCAATGCGTCCATCCACCTTTTTTTCGATATCTATATTTCTCCTCCCATATTTTGTCTTAGGCTACATATTAATATTCATATTAATATATGTATGCGTCATCATTCAACGCACTGCCAACTGATGATGATGATGATGATGCGTGTTTCGTTTATGGGCATGCCTGGTATATATACTAATCGTACTGCAAAGGATTGTGTTGGGTCAGTATATATATGGTGACAAGATGCATCCGAAAAAAACGCATCAGACTCGAGTCATTAGTGTAAATACAATGATACGACGTGTTTGTAATGGAGTATACTTGAAATGACAAAAAAACACACACAAAACAAATCGCCTCTCTGGGCCTTTCGAAGCCACGAGCCTGTCGTAGTAGTAGCCAGCCACGAGACCGTCCGTAAAATTTGGGCAAATTTCGATCCGTTTCGCCCCAGTCAAAGTCAAGTACGTATGATATACATATCATAATATGATCGTGCCAGCAAGTTGTATGGGTCGCGTCGCACGCTACGTACATGATGCGTGCTCCTCCCTCCACTCGCAGGATGTCTAATACTCGTAAAACGGTACTGACATTACCGTAGATACCTAGCTATCTACTACTCGTATAGCACTCCCTCACGCACGACACAGCAGTTCGTTCGTTGCAAGTCTGGTCACACCTTAGATCAGCAGGGGACACCACAACCGCCACACCGCCACATCCCACTCTGCCGACATACACCACAGCAGAGCCACGTTTTTCTACCAACGACTCGCCAGCTAAAAAGTGAGTGAGTTAGTGCATGCTTGTTATTCTTAGAGGACTTGTCTTGTTGTGGAGTGTGTGTTCGGAGAGGCCATACATGGTGTGGCAGACAGACGAGGTCCTGCTTTTCATTTCCCAGTGCGCCCAGTCTGTGGGAGATTGTGCAAGATTCCTGGGATTATCGTGTTAAAAAAATCCCATCCGAAACAAATTGATGCTGGTACGTACGCCTCGTTGATGAGATCTCGACGTCGATGTGCACCTCTTCTTCTGCTCGTCGTGCTCGCGGTGATGGTCGTTTGGCCGCACGATGGCCGTATGTCTGGAATGATACCAGATGAGCGCAATGTTATTGTATCGTTCCCATGCTCCAGGCCATATTTTGTTTTGTCCACATCCCATTCATTATCTTCGCCCTTCTATTCTCTCTCCCTCTTCAGTCGTAACTCAGATCCGGGGTCACTAAGTAGGTTCTTCTTCTCCCTCCCCACTACTAAGGTACTTGCCTTGCATTCTTATCGCGAGAATATTTCAGCACTTTCTTCCCTCGTCGACTTGCGTCGGATTCCTCCTACCCACGCCACGAAGGCGCTCTCAGCAATTGGTTCCTTTTTATTTTTTCGAATAAAGTAAACATCTCACCACGGTGGGATTTGAACTCGGGCACCAATGCCAGTATCCTTTAAAGCTGACCACTATTAATAGTCTACCGGAGCGACGGGGACAAGGAAAAAGGTCGGGAGTTCCCATACAAGGCTGGAAAGCAGGTTGCGAAGAATGCTTGGGGCAACAACGCGATGAGTCTTGAATTATGAGCTCTCTGAAATATGTACTGCTTAAGCCCTGAAATCTAGAATATCCGTGGTACATATACATAATACCTTGTTAGCCTTTTTATGACGCGTGCTACGGTAGAGGTAGCACTTTTTGGCTGAATCGTTTTCTGAACGATCGGGCTCCTTAACCCAAATTCGTCGGACTTCCATTTTTGAGACGAATACTGTTTCAGAATATACTTCGGTCATGAGATTTCGCATCCGGCAGCACTTTTTAATTTCCTCCAAAATCGTTTTTTCGGTGAGGTTTGACGCTCCTTAAGTGAGGAGCTCAGAAAATACATGGTGCACCTCTATCGCAGCATGCGTCTTATCAATAATGTATTGCCATGTAACAATGTAAACTCGTACGAGCAGCGCTTGTTCCAATCCCACCATCTCCACATATAAAAGGGGACCCACAATCCAATGAGTTCAGACATACCGGTTTTGGCTGTTACCATTCACAGACTGGCTTGTACGAAGTATACATACATGCGTCGTACAGATGGTGCCCGCTCATAAAACATACATATCGTGCGTAATAAATGGAGGCTCGTTTTGATCACGGGAAAACAAGAAAACGACCGTAGAGACGGTGCTCAGGGACAGTTTCCATACTAAATCCCATATGTTGGCCAATATGAACAGTATTAGCCTGTGCGCCCAAAGGTGGCAAAAAACAATAAGAACTCGAGTCTCCACGCCAGAATGAGGTTTCAGACTACCGGGTGCCTTATGTAGTGGATACATCAGTGCGTGGTCTATCCTTCAAAGCTCTGTAAGCAATACCAGGTACCACCTGCCTGGTGTACCGCTGCTGCTGTAAGCCCCCAGGCGATACGTGGATCAGGGGTGGGTGTGTCAGGGTGCTCTCTACAGTTGAGTATCGTCCTGCTACATGAAACTAAACAAACTCGTTGTTTCTATCCTGTCTTGTCTATAGCCCGAGGCGATGCACACTGCAATACCACCGAATAAAGTGTATACACTAAATGCGCATCAAGAGGCTGGCCATTGCGGGCGCGGTACAGGCCGATCACTCACTTGTTGATTGTCCGGGCGATTGGAGGACTCTGTTCTCCTTACGTATACGCTCGGGGCGTGGTCCATGGTATAGAATGCGCAGCAGCAGTGTGCGCTCAGTACGCCCGACCGACCTGCTTTGAACGTTGCTGTCGTTTGGTGATGTAGTGAGTGAAGGAGAGATGCACTCGTTTTTGCACCCTCAGCTGCATGCTAATAAGACTTATAGGTACTGTAATCAATCCACTACGAGTTAGCGTGGTGTTCAACTGCTTGCTGTGGGTTTTGTCGATTATTATACCAGGAAATGCATCAGCAGATCGACTGTCTGCTGTTGTTGTTCTTGTGTTTTGTTATACATATATACCTGGTATGTATATTACCGGCACCTGATACCTGATATAGAAGTATATCTGATTCATGGTATACAGCTTATATACTCTGGTATACCGTAACACCATCGCCCCTTTTCATGGCGACGTGGCGGTTTCTTCTGCATCTCGGCATAACAAGACCTTTGCCAACAGATCTGTAGTGGACGAGGGCGCCGAAACACGAACAATCCACCCCGTCAAATAATACGATGAATGTTCGAGACCTAGAGAAGGGGAGAGGGGTACACTATAAATTCAAGTCCAGACCAATCCATGAATGTAACTCTAAAGTTTGTACAGAAGTCCCAACAACTGGTCACTTACGTGTTCATTTTGTCCTGGGGAGGGAGTGAATAATGCTGTTTTTTTTTTCTAGTTTCACACACCGCTGGGTATGAAGGAATCCCATGTGTTCCTTCTACGGGCATATCGTTTAGAGCTCCATCGGTTCGTTCAAGGAACCGACGCCGCAGAAACAAAAGAGAGGCGGAGAACAGGTGCACTGCCGGGCGTCGTATTTACGCTTCGCGCAGGCTGAAAACGACGCACCAAAATGTCTCAATCAACGGGAAGCAACAACAACAACAACAACAACAAACAGCGGTTCGTTCGATAGATTTTCAACAACGGCATCCTCTCCCATCGCACGTTCGTATTCGCAGAGGCACAGACAGAGCCGAGACCGTTCGATACCGCAGAATCAGAATGCGTCGCGGAAACACGACCACACGCACGACAACAGCAGCGGCAGCAGCAGCAGCAGCAGCATCATGCCTCGCGGTGGCCCTGGTGGCGGCCCTGATTCCCGGCGCGCACGCTGGCAGAGACGTACGCATCACTTACGAGGAAAACGGCGCCATCGAGACTCGGAACTTTGACCTGCTGGTGGTGGCGTGCAATCCGACGGCTCTAGCCGACGTTTTCGACGGAAGGACGGATGGTGAAGAGAGAGTCGAGGCCGCCATCGAGACGTACACGCTGGGGACGTCGCTGTGGGACGTACGAAGAATGGAGGGAGAGGGTAACACGTATTCCATGCGTATATCTCCCGACCAGCTGTCTGCCAGCGACGGACAAGGTCAGTTTCAGGATGGTCAATCATGGTGGTCGTAGGGCCTATTATCAATAGGTACACAAACGAAAACTATTGGAACACAAGAATGGAGTTCTGACGAGTGTGGGTTAAGAAGCCGCCCCCCCCCCCCCGGTCATTCAGCAGGCGTTTTCACCCAAAAGGCGCTCCACCTTCATCGTAGCACGCGTCGAGGAAACCCCCCCCCCGAAAAATGAGGGACGCATGCCACCTTAAGGTCAGAGGTGTAAGCACCTTGTAGTTTGTGAGGGTGGCCACTTGAGGAGCTCTATACTAATAGTAAGTCACCCAAAAACTAACTTTGGAGGGAAATGAAAGTGCTGTTATACATACCCGGATGACCGATCCCACGGCCAGAGTGTATATATAATGATACAATTCTGTAAGACAAGAATGATTTTCCAACGATTTTGTTTCAGCCAAAACGTGCTACCTCTACCTCTATCGTACAGTAAGTAGCACGCGTCTAGGGGCTATACCCCTGCCATGGCGCCCCCCACGAGAGGAGGCACATGGGGTGCAACAGTATCGAACTGGGGCGTCCGCCCCAACGGTCATCGAGATAAGTACAAAAAAGTAGCTAACGCTTAGCAAACGTGAGATCGCTGACGTTGTATTCCACCGTGCCCCCCCATGTATGTGCCGTTCCGTTCGTTTTATCTGTCTTTATATTTCTGCTGCTACGTACTGTACGTCAAGTGTATGCAATGCGCGACGAGCCGCGCGCGCGCACGGCTCGAACCCGCCGGCACACCCTCATGACCGCGTACCAGTTCGCAAACTCGTCCGTGAGCGAAGACGAGCTTATGGGCCAGGCATCGGCAGCCATGACGGACGGCGGCTCTGCTGAGTACGCCTGGATGGGTTTGGAGCCCAGCCCGACGTTGCTGGAAGTGGAAACAGCAGACTACTTTCCACACTTTTCTCAGGTGACTCTTGCCGTCGTCAAGTGAAAACGAGCGCTGGAAAAAAACGACCGCACACCCCTGCGCTAACTCAACGCTGACGTATGCTATCTTAAGGTAGAGGTGTAAGCACCATGTTGTTTCAGAGAGTGGTCACTTAAGGAGCTCTATAAATCACCCAAACAAAAACTGGTTGTTGTCGAGGGAAACAAAAGCGCTACCTGAGCATACGGTGAAGAAACGTTCTGCAGCACAAGAATGAAAGTGCGACGGTTTTGGATTAAGGAGCGCTGTCATTCAGGAAATGTTTCAGCCAAAAAAAGGTATACCTCTACCTCTATCGTATATAGGCCGAGTCCGCTCTTAATAGTAAGCTTACAGCGAACAATATTGTCCG
The DNA here is from genome assembly GCA_008828725.1 of Saccharina japonica. Classification (NCBI taxonomy): domain Eukaryota; class Phaeophyceae; order Laminariales; family Laminariaceae; genus Saccharina; species Saccharina japonica. Next base: position 659,490 of record MEHQ01000321.1, on the reverse strand, counting down.
ACACTAACGGGATACTACCGGGCATACACGGCAGTAGCTCCTCCGTGTGGGAGCCTCGTTTTGGTTTTTCAACAGAAATATTTCAGCCAAAACGGGCTGTATACCCCTATATCGTACGTGTCGCACGCGTCCTAGGTGACGTAATACCCGTAGAGACTACGAGTAGTATTGTTAGTAGTCTATATCGTTGTATGTTTGTTTCGTGTTTTTTCTTCGTGCAGCGTTAAATTTATCGTAGCACGCGGCATTCAAAGCGCTGACTGAGTACATCCGTCATCACAGACTGCATCGAGCATGTACGTATACCTATGATGATGGCGATGCATTTCTCGGGCTTCCAGCGCATACCACCCACTCATTACGTACAGCATACCCTCCATACCGCATGATCACAGGAGGACATCCAAGCGGGACTCCCATGGGCCGTTTTGGACGCTCAGGGAGCCCACAACACCATCTACGTGTCGAGCTTCGGGTCGTTCGAGTCCGTGCTGGCTGTCTACGAGTACGGAAACATGCTCGAAAACACCACTCAGGTGAAATAATGTGTACCAGGGGAACGGGACAAAAATATAAAACAGAGACACACATCTAAAAAGGCCAAAACGAAAGGGAAAAAAAGGAGGGTTGAGGAATAAAAAAAAATGACCAAGAACCAAATCAACTCGTTTACCTCGATTTTAGTATACCCCTCCCCCTGCCCGGCTCTCGAACAAAGAAGGTGTGGGCTCAATATTTGTTTTGCGTGCTCCCCTGGATATACAGTATTAGTTTTCGTTCTTTTCTACCCTCACTTTTACTTTCCAGGTCTCTGAAAAAGCCGTGGTTGAAACTGTCGTCCCCTTTCCCCCGTCGGTACGCGCCTTCATTTTTACCGCGAACACACATATAGGGTTCAGCATTCCCACTGCTCGTTGATTGTCGTCGAATTTTGACAAACTCGCGATCTCACGCTTTCCGCGACATGACAAAAAAAATAAGCGCATAAAATACTACTTTTGTTCTTTATTGGAACCCGCCGGGCTTTATGTCCCGGTCCTCACACGCTAATTTTTTTCCAGGAGCACTAGATCACCGGGGCAACCATGGTAACCTGGCGTGTGCCAGGTACACTTAGGGCGCAAGGAATTTTCTGGAGCGTCCATCTATACGCAGACCAACTGGTCCGGCAGTCAAAAGGGTGTTGTTTGGAGTTTTTGCGCTTTGATCGGAAAAAAATGTCAAACTGGCCCCGTGAAAATCGCGCTCGTCGATGGGTATGATAGTCGCCTTGACTTTACTCTGGAGCTCCGGACCCTCCGCTTCGGACGAGTAATGCCCGTGAGAAAGTAATGACATATTTGTTCGGTTTGTGCAACTGCATTGCATATATGTATGATGGGGGTATTGTAGTTGGTGTAATTCGCCGTCTGAGGTGTCCCCTTCCTCCTCCCGTCATAGGGGGTGGCAATACCCTCCCATAGGGGGTGGCAATAGTAATATACGTTTTCCTTCTCTCTTTCCAATTGCCTCATGGCACCTCCATTGTCTACCAACCGCTCTGCGTGAGCAAGGCACTGCGCCGAGCACCACTGCACCGGGTTTATCCAACAATGCCCTTCCCTTGACGTGATGCTGGCCGAAATCTAGATGAACACGTTCGATGACTCTGCGGTCTGCCATATGATCCAGTGAATATCGTAAAAGTGTATCCCGCTCAAGACATCCCCTCTTCCCGCTGCGATTGACGCCGTGTGCTATGCAAAACCCGTCACCAGGTCCAGGACGCGTTTGAGTCCGCGAGGCTAGCTAGCACCAAGCCGCGCGTAGCGGTCATTGGGGCTGGGCCGTCAGGTGACAAACCAACGTGTGAAAGTTACAGCAGTTTTTGATACCGGCTTGCAAAACAACGCGTCCGTATACTGGTGCTTACGATAAGGGGGCTACCCCGATTTTCAGTGTCACCACGTTTAGGTCGCTCGAACGAGTGGCTCCGAGGTCTGACTCTGGATTGGAGGTGTAAATGTTTGGTTGGCGCAGGCAACAGTGCTACAAACAATCCCATGGGAGTGGTGCATATATCCCCGAACCTAAAATAATTTAAAAAACAACTTGGTACACCTTTTTAGAACCGCACTGTAAACAAACGAAGGTCTAATTCTAATTTCAAATAATTTGCCGCCGAAACGGGACTCCGGTTCTAAATGGATATACCGTAGGCACCCGACCGAGTGGCTCTAGGCTCTGAGAGGCCGAAACACACAACGCCGGAAGAGTAACCCCTGCTACCGTGCAGCCTTGATCCGGGCATCAGACTGACATCGACTGATTACTCTGGAGTTTTCGGCCTATATCATCACACCTTTCATCCACCACCGCGTGTCGGCATACATACGTGGGACAGAAACATACACGCAGCACAGTTTTGTTGTTTAAGCACTAACCGGTTGACCACTGTAACAGGCAACGTAAAACAAAAGGAGCTGTCGGAAACAATCGCGTCACGCGTTGTGGTGGTGGTGCTGGTGACGAGACCTCCTCGTCCTAATAGCTTGAATGGACACAGTTTGTGTATTCCCCGTCCCGGCCGTCGCGAAAACAATCCACTGTTTCCAGTGCTCACAGCAGTCGTGGCTCGATCCATCGGCCCGTTGTCACCATACATATGTTGTTGTTGCCGTTTGGCCGCGAATGGACGATGACAACTCGGCGCATGTATTCCCGGCACCCTTAAACACACCTGGTGTACCGTGCGAAGGGCTTCTCTTCGCGAGTCAACAGCTGAAGAGAGCGGGGCTGGAGGACGTTACCATCTTCGAGAAAGAAGAGGAGTGGGGCGGAAAAACCAACACGTACTACTACAAGGCTCCGGGCTACCCCAACAAAAAGGAGGTTGTGGTGGAACTGGGCACCTGCTATCTCGGCAACACGTGAGATCGCGGAAACAATCATAGTACGCAGGGGGGGCGTACTCATTTGTTGCTTGCCTTACGGTAGCCGTTTGATCATTGACTACACACCCCTTTTGAGATGGAGCACACCATCTCTACTCCTTATACCGACACCCCCACCACTTGAGTCACATTACGTTGTTTTGCACACAGTGCATACAAACAAAACTCGCTTAAATATGCTCTGCCTGCTTGGCCGTCTGTGGTCACTATATATCTCCTACAGTAGCGATTATTCGTTTTCTCGCCACCATCTACAGTAGTAGTAGTAGTAGCGTACCAATCTTCTCCATATTACGTCCGTCAATCTTTATCATCCCATCCTCTAACATCCCGCTTCTCCTCGTACACATATTTTTTGTTAAGGCTGCCGCTCTGCGACGGGGGGGGGTGTACTTCATTGTCACGCATGGCCGTAGTCGTATGACCATACACCCTAGCATCCCTGCAATGCCGGGACGGAGCATGTCGGGTTTTCGCCTACCAGGCGGGGGGGGTAATTTAGTATTTTCGAGCCCTACAGTACGTATTTTAGTTAGAGGGGACCCTTCGACGGAGAAACTACAGTACTATACCCGATACCCGACGTATGCTATTTGCCTCACAGGGGCATAACCCCTATTTCCTCTGAGACAACCTCACTTAGAATGTAGTATATGAGTTCCAGGAGTATGCCTCGACCCGGACCCGAAGCTTACTGTTGATTGAACAGTATACAATGTGGCATATACCCTTGCGGTAGGTTTGTACCGACTAACAGTTATTTGAGCAATCTAATGCTGGGGTGGTCAGGTCCACGAGGCCCGTAGCATCAGGCCTTGGAAGCGGGGTCGGACGGAGAATGAGACCAAATCATCAAATGTAGAAGAAAATATATATATTATCCAGATGTCGAGTTATCTATGAGTCGAGTAGAAGAAGGTAGTAGAAGTAGTAGTGAATCCCCTCGGGATTCATCCAGAACCAAGCATACAGTCGCAGGCATGTCTCCACCGGGGTAACATACTGAGAACACACCACGTCAACATCTTCATCCAATAGAATGCTCTCACTTCCAATACGAAATTATCCTATAAGACTCGTACGTGAATCATACATGCGTAGTATACATGAACATACTGCTTATCAGGCAGCCTGCAAGTACTCGATCGCACAACAGTGTTAAAAGCTACTGTACGAGCGCGTCATGAGATTCCGACAATTTCGGGCACTGCGCTGTTCCTCTTTTGAGAAGCCCCACTATGCCCCAAAAGGGCTACTACTTACCTCTATCGTCGCAAAAGCACATCACCTTCACAAATACATTATTTCCAACATACATACCCTTTGCGTTTCGTCACAGAATAATATAGTTTAGGTATGTCTAGCCGACGGGATTGTCGTTTTGGTATTAATAGTAGAGCGTACAGTTTTTCTCACAAGCCACAACTTTGGGTGTTGTAAAATCTGTATCTGACTACTACATACAGCAAATCCCGCCGAAATAATTCAAAAACAAGCTTTGGACGCATAAGAATCGCCCCGCGAATCGTCCCCTCTCTGCTAAAAGGTACAAAGACTTCGCCGAAATGCTAGTGACCCAGTACGGCATCGAAAAGCCCGTGCGCATCAGCTACGGCGAAGAAGACCCGGGGCCGAGAGGCATGTTCGACGCAGCGAGCGAAGCTTTCGTCCCTTACGGCCTCTGGATTCTCGAGAAATCCGACGGCACACAGGTACTACATACAGCAGTACAGCAGCAGTCAAGGGCGTAAAAAAAAAAGAGAGATAACGACACCACACTCGTAGGAAGGTCAGAATGAAAAACAAACCGGATCGCTGTGATCACAGGACGCAAAAAGCGAAAAACATTTTTGTTTTCGTTTTTCGTTCCCTTTTTCAACTTGGTTTTAGAGACCCCCTTATTTTGTTTTGCTGGTGGGGGGGGGGGGGGGGGGGGTGTACTCATGTGTGCACGGCCGTAGTCATATGACCATAGACCCTCGCATCCCTACAATGCCGGGACGGAGCCGTTGGGTTTTCACCAACCAGGCGGGGGGGGGAATTAAAAAAAAGTTAGCTTATTGTTTCTGGGATCACAACGGTCCGGTTCTTCCCTCCAATATAGGGGGGGGGGTAGTGGGGTTCTGGGATTCAGATCCGCGCATACCCTTGCAGCAGTACGTATATATATATATATATCCATTTGCGGGTCGTCCGTTCCGCGCACAGCGTAGGGGGGGTGGGGTGGGGTGGGCGGGCGGTGGGAGGGGCGGGGGGGGGCGGGGGGCATGCTACGATAGAGGTGACACTTTTTCGGCTAAAACCGTTTCGGAAGGATGGGGCTCCTTAACCCAAACTCGTCGAAACGCCATTTATTCGTTTTTTCGCAAATAAATATGTTTGTTTTTTTTTCCCCGTGAAATATACGTGGGCCATGGGATTGTTCACCGGGTTTCACTACTCATGTTTCTCAAAATCTTGTTTTTTCTTACTATTAGTGTAAAGCTCTTCAAGGGGGGAACCTGATTAGCATGTGCCCGGGGAGGATACGTATACAATTGATGAGGTTTCTTGACTTGCCACAGCAGCAGCAGCAGCAGCAGCAGTCGTTTTGGCGCATGCCGCATCGTACCATAGAGGGGTGCGCCTGACTTTGTTGTGGAGGGGGAGGCTCCTGGCGTGAGGGACTGTGTGCCAATAGCAAGCCGTAAGGACTAATAGGAACAAGTCATTGGTACCAGGGTGCATGGTGCGGTAGCCTGCATGCAGGTGCACCATTTCTGCCTTTTGAGGGTGGTCACTTATCACTTGAGGAGCTCTATACCTCACCCAAAAACTGATTTTGGGAGGAAAATGAAAGAGCTATATACTATATACTATATACCCGATGAACAATACCATGCCTTAAGTACGCGATCAACAATAATGCAACACAATAAATATATATATAATATATATATAATATATATATGAAAGACCGACCATTTCGGGTTAAGGAGCCTTTGATACTTTAATGGACCATTCAGAAACCACTTCAGCCAAAAAAAATGCTACCTCTGTCGTCGTAGTATCCTTACTGTTGTTGTCGAGAATACGAGCGCTGAGATCGCAGCCCTGTGCCAACTCAACGCTCATTTACGGGTGACGTCGATATCGGGTATATAGTTAGTTTATCTTGATTTGAGGAGCCCCGGCAGTCCGAAACAGTTTGGCCAAACGTGAGATACCCACTCCAACTGGCTGTATCCTAGCACGAGCATCCTGAATCCTTCCGGTTATTGGCTAAGTTGCTATGCTCAGAACGCTCATCATTCCGAAAGAAACTTCCGAATAATAAAACGCGGAAACTTCCGAACGAGATTGACGGTGAGACAGAGCAAATTCTAGCGATCCCAAGCCCTTGATTGAATCCGTACATCGCCGCCCCTCGTCGACACAACGAACTCTAGAATAGCACATACCAGGTACCAGGTATCAACGACATATGGCGCTATTTACCATACCGGAAGGTTTGTGTTATACGCTTCGAAAAACACTGACTTCTTGTTTTCTGCTTGTTTCACATTTTAGTGCATTGTTTGTGGTGTCGGATTTTCCTCGACGCACGTGATCGCACGTTCGGCCAGATGTCAGCGGAGGAGCTCAGCCTGGGCCTGGCGACGTACATCGGCGCCCACTTCTCCCTCGTTGGGTGGAGCATGGACACTGGTGTGCCTATCCCCCCCAGTCAGCCGGAGGATCTCCCTGACATGACCTTCATGCAATACCTGGATGCCTTGGGGATCGGCTACCTCAAGAACCTTTTCCAGTGAGAAACAGTCCCGAACCAAAAACTCTCCCTGGTATAGCTTCGGCACCGCCCGAGTCCTTATCTGCCGTCTATGCAACCGATACTTCGCGCAGATTCGGTATATGTACAGTTCACACATTTTTGACATTAGCAGTAATGCGGCGGCGAGATCGAGACGCCAGGCCTCCCCAACAAGAAGACCTTGATCGATACGCACACCTGGCGTGTACGTAGTATACAGATGACCTGTTTGGCCTTGTGTTAATTGGCCTTGTGTTAATTGGGCTTAGCGTGTTACTGGGCTTAGTGTACTTACCCTGGAGTCGTTAGTAGCACTTACGGCTGAAACCGCCACTCCGTAAGCGGCTAACATCGAATGGGCGCTCGTTTCCAGCTTGTCCAATCGTTACACGTACGGTACCCCGTTGCAGTGTCTACAGGATACAGTAGTACATACGATATGAACAACTTAGTCTCTGGTCCCTTGAACCCCTAAGTAAAACTACTTGTTGTTATTATATGTTTAATCGTTTCGAGGACGAAGTACACTGCCAATTGGACTTGAGCCAATGCAGCGGGGATGGAATGCCGTACAAAAATACGCCGCCCTTTGTATACATGTATGGTTACTGCGCAGTTACAGAGTAGTGTCCCACACCAGCTCTGGCTGAACAAAGGATTTATCGACGAATATCCCGGTACATATCCTCTTCCCTGTTTAGGGCATGGCCAGCTCGGTGAAGAGACCCCGCAGACCAGGGCCTTGGGCTTGGCGTTAATACGGCGCGGTTTCCTTGGTCGTGTCGATAGTGCGTGAAAAAGAAAAGGAAACGGCATGATGTTGTCGAACCACGATCATCTTAATTATGACGAAACGCTCCCTCCCATATATTTTCGCTCGTGATTTTAACATTCAGGTTCGCTTACTCGGTTCAAGGATACGGCGACATCAACGACATTCCCGCCTACTACGGGCTTATGTGAGGCCCGAGCGATTTCACATTAATTACCATCAGACCGACCACAGCTCAAGCCCTCTAACTGGTCACGATCATGATGAAGTCCATGCCTCAGTGGGAGGTTTTGTTCCGCTTTTCTGAATGACTGAGCGAATTCACTGAGAAGCTTCAGTAATGCCCTACGTTTAATTGCAAAACTACGATCGTCCAGAAAAACGTTTCAGCGAAAACGTGCTACCTATATCGCAGCATTGGTCCACAAAAAATCGAAATCCCAACGATGATGGGTTAAGGACCCGTTTTAACGAAGAAGAAAAAAATTCAATTTGGAAAAAAATATATTCAAATCCGCTTTTCATTGGTCAACACACGCACCAGCGCCAAAGATTAGGATCTTGGGGCATAATATTTGGTGCTGGTGCGTGTGTTGACCAATGAAAAGCGTATTTGAATTTTATTTTTTCCAAATTGAATTTATTTTATACTCGTTAATTCGGGCCCTAAGGACCCAGCCCCGTAATCCCGAAACAGTTTTCGCCAAAAACAAAAGGTACAGCAGTACCGGTATTGTTGTCACGGCTCGCGTCCCCCCCTAGGAGATTGTTCAGGTCATCAGTGGCTTGGAACCTTGTATACGAGTGTTACGTATATACGTATATACGTAATATGTAATGTGTCCTACGGAAAGCAGTGGTCTCATCTGCCCGATGTGATATCCCCCCCCCCCCCCGTTTTTCTTCATCTTCGGTACACCGCCTGATGAGTAAGTGCTGACCCCACCCCCCCCTCCCCCCCAAAAAACATTTTTTGTGCTTCGCCCGGCGGTTGTCAGCTGGCTCATGCCCGACCTCTTTACGGCCCAGCTAGACCTCGCCGCGTCCGTGACCGAGCAGATGGCGGAGGCAGCCGAAGACGCAGAATCTCTTCGTCTGCTCGTCGATAACGCCTCCTCCCTGAGGCACGGCAGCAAGCTTGCCAGGCGGTTCAAGAAGAGTACCGCGGAGGAATTCGAACTAGGTGTACGCCCCAGTTTCGGGCAGACCTCAGATTTGGCAAGCAGGTATGTATGTACCCGGTACATCATAAGGGGTTAGGACCCATAGCAAACAGGACTTACGGTACACACAAAAACCTACCCTGGGGTATGTGGTTACCTACAGTTTTACTAACAATGTTTGGTCCCTATTTACTATGGTTCCCCGTAATAGTTAATTTACATATCATTTGTTTGTGGGATGTGCGGTCGGTTTTATGGACTGCGCGGGCACATATTGGCAACATCGAAGAAAGTGTTTTTTTTTGTTCCCTGGAATCTGCAAACATTTTGGCTGCAGCGGCTGAGTCGGCTTTATTCGCAGGCACGCCAAAGTACCACGCCTAACGTATACCAGCGAGTACGAAGCAAGTTTGGATGAGACAACACAGCTCCCGGAAGGTGGCTAAGCACGAGCTAAGAAACACACGGAAGTATGGGTAGGACCACCGACCGGGGCAGGAGGCCTCATCCAATCCAATACTTACATTGAATGATCGTTGGCAGCGTAAAATAAAACTGTAGTATTTTTCTGCGCGGTCATTTCAATTCCCGGGATGAGCGCCGCGCTGAGAGCGCACTCAGCGCGGAGTTTATCCCGGGCGAGCCCCCCTGCTTCGGAGCAGGAGGCCTCATCCAATCCAATACTTACATTGAATGATCGTTGGCAGCGTAAAATAATACTGATAATAGACCTGAATTCCGGGTTTTTCATCCTCCCAATACAGGTGTCACGAGCATGTGCTGGCAGGGGTCGAAGGAGAAGAGGAAGATTCCGAGGAGGACGAAGGGGGTGACGGCGTGTACCTTATCCAGGAAGGGTACGGGGCGGTATGGGACAAGATCGTTCACCAAGAGCAACTGCGCAGCAAGATCAAGCTCGGCGTGAACGTCCTCAAGATTGAACGCCGTGGTCTGGCAGGCTACTAACAAAAATACACGCAACTGCTGCTGTGCAAGTGCGATCCAGATTTGCACGAAAGAACGCCGTCTGTGGCTTTCGTTCTAAGAGGAATGGCGTACAGTATAGCCCACCCATCGTAGTAGGCAAAACGTGCAAACGATTGGCGCCACCGATCATATATCGATATGTATACATCGGCGTTGCAAGAGGGGGGGCGTTTAAGACTGGTGCTACGGTAGGAGGGTCATGTATAGGTGCTGGTTTTTCACCTGCACAGAGCCACTCGGCCGAGTGACTGCCTTACTTCGTTGTACTCATAATTTTGTTTTGTTTATTTGTTGTTCTTTTTGCACCGCCATTGGATGTTTTGTTACGTAACTCGAACAAAAACTGTTTTGGTCCAATTTTCACTTAGATTCGGAGCCACTCGTCCGAGTGGCCAAAATCCGGTAGTGAAAATGTCGGTACCCCCCCTATCGTAGCACCAGTCTTAAGTGACTCGTGCCACGAGATGAGGACGATGCGGGGTAGCAAATGTTTCTCGCCAAAATATGGCGCCTCAAACTGGGGAATTGCGTAATGGCAAGTGTCCAATATCGCTGTAAGACGTACTATTAATAGTAGTAGCAAGGGTGCACAAAAAAAAAAGAAAACGACACCACACACCTAGGAAGGTCAGAATGAAAAACAAACCGGATCGCTGTGATCACAGGACGAAATGAGCAAAANAGTGAGAAACAGTCCCGAACCAAAAACTCTCCCTGGTATAGCTTCGGCACCGCCCGAGTCCTTATCTGCCGTCTATGCAACCGATACTTCGCGCAGATTCGGTATATGTACAGTTCACACATTTTTGACATTAGCAGTAATGCGGCGGCGAGATCGAGACGCCAGGCCTCCCCAACAAGAAGACCTTGATCGATACGCACACCTGGCGTGTACGTAGTATACAGATGACCTGTTTGGCCTTGTGTTAATTGGCCTTGTGTTAATTGGGCTTAGCGTGTTACTGGGCTTAGTGTACTTACCCTGGAGTCGTTAGTAGCACTTACGGCTGAAACCGCCACTCCGTAAGCGGCTAACATCGAATGGGCGCTCGTTTCCAGCTTGTCCAATCGTTACACGTACGGTACCCCGTTGCAGTGTCTACAGGATACAGTAGTACATACGATATGAACAACTTAGTCTCTGGTCCCTTGAACCCCTAAGTAAAACTACTTGTTGTTATTATATGTTTAATCGTTTCGAGGACGAAGTACACTGCCAATTGGACTTGAGCCAATGCAGCGGGGATGGAATGCCGTACAAAAATACGCCGCCCTTTGTATACATGTATGGTTACTGCGCAGTTACAGAGTAGTGTCCCACACCAGCTCTGGCTGAACAAAGGATTTATCGACGAATATCCCGGTACATATCCTCTTCCCTGTTTAGGGCATGGCCAGCTCGGTGAAGAGACCCCGCAGACCAGGGCCTTGGGCTTGGCGTTAATACGGCGCGGTTTCCTTGGTCGTGTCGATAGTGCGTGAAAAAGAAAAGGAAACGGCATGATGTTGTCGAACCACGATCATCTTAATTATGACGAAACGCTCCCTCCCATATATTTTCGCTCGTGATTTTAACATTCAGGTTCGCTTACTCGGTTCAAGGATACGGCGACATCAACGACATTCCCGCCTACTACGGGCTTATGTGAGGCCCGAGCGATTTCACATTAATTACCATCAGACCGACCACAGCTCAAGCCCTCTAACTGGTCACGATCATGATGAAGTCCATGCCTCAGTGGGAGGTTTTGTTCCGCTTTTCTGAATGACTGAGCGAATTCACTGAGAAGCTTCAGTAATGCCCTACGTTTAATTGCAAAACTACGATCGTCCAGAAAAACGTTTCAGCGAAAACGTGCTACCTATATCGCAGCATTGGTCCACAAAAAATCGAAATCCCAACGATGATGGGTTAAGGACCCGTTTTAACGAAGAAGAAAAAAATTCAATTTGGAAAAAAATATATTCAAATCCGCTTTTCATTGGTCAACACACGCACCAGCGCCAAAGATTAGGATCTTGGGGCATAATATTTGGTGCTGGTGCGTGTGTTGACCAATGAAAAGCGTATTTGAATTTTATTTTTTCCAAATTGAATTTATTTTATACTCGTTAATTCGGGCCCTAAGGACCCAGCCCCGTAATCCCGAAACAGTTTTCGCCAAAAACAAAAGGTACAGCAGTACCGGTATTGTTGTCACGGCTCGCGTCCCCCCCTAGGAGATTGTTCAGGTCATCAGTGGCTTGGAACCTTGTATACGAGTGTTACGTATATACGTATATACGTAATATGTAATGTGTCCTACGGAAAGCAGTGGTCTCATCTGCCCGATGTGATATCCCCCCCCCCCCCCCCGTTTTTCTTCATCTTCGGTACACCGCCTGATGAGTAAGTGCTGACCCCACCCCCCCCCTCCCCCCAAAAAAACATTTTTTGTGCTTCGCCCGGCGGTTGTCAGCTGGCTCATGCCCGACCTCTTTACGGCCCAGCTAGACCTCGCCGCGTCCGTGACCGAGCAGATGGCGGAGGCAGCCGAAGACGCAGAATCTCTTCGTCTGCTCGTCGATAACGCCTCCTCCCTGAGGCACGGCAGCAAGCTTGCCAGGCGGTTCAAGAAGAGTACCGCGGAGGAATTCGAACTAGGTGTACGCCCCAGTTTCGGGCAGACCTCAGATTTGGCAAGCAGGTATGTATGTACCCGGTACATCATAAGGGGTTAGGACCCATAGCAAACAGGACTTACGGTACACACAAAAACCTACCCTGGGGTATGTGGTTACCTACAGTTTTACTAACAATGTTTGGTCCCTATTTACTATGGTTCCCCGTAATAGTTAATTTACATATCATTTGTTTGTGGGATGTGCGGTCGGTTTTATGGACTGCGCGGGCACATATTGGCAACATCGAAGAAAGTGTTTTTTTTTGTTCCCTGGAATCTGCAAACATTTTGGCTGCAGCGGCTGAGTCGGCTTTATTCGCAGGCACGCCAAAGTACCACGCCTAACGTATACCAGCGAGTACGAAGCAAGTTTGGATGAGACAACACAGCTCCCGGAAGGTGGCTAAGCACGAGCTAAGAAACACACGGAAGTATGGGTAGGACCACCGACCGGGGCAGGAGGCCTCATCCAATCCAATACTTACATTGAATGATCGTTGGCAGCGTAAAATAAWACTGTAGTATTTTTCTGCGCGGTCATTTCAATTCCCGGGATGAGCGCCGCGCTGAGAGCGCACTCAGCGCGGAGTTTATCCCGGGCGAGCCCCCCTGCTTCGGAGCAGGAGGCCTCATCCAATCCAATACTTACATTGAATGATCGTTGGCAGCGTAAAATAATACTGATAATAGACCTGAATTCCGGGTTTTTCATCCTCCCAATACAGGTGTCACGAGCATGTGCTGGCAGGGGTCGAAGGAGAAGAGGAAGATTCCGAGGAGGACGAAGGGGGTGACGGCGTGTACCTTATCCAGGAAGGGTACGGGGCGGTATGGGACAAGATCGTTCACCAAGAGCAACTGCGCAGCAAGATCAAGCTCGGCGTGAACGTCCTCAAGATTGAACGCCGTGGTCTGGCAGGCTACTAACAAAAATACACGCAACTGCTGCTGTGCAAGTGCGATCCAGATTTGCACGAAAGAACGCCGTCTGTGGCTTTCGTTCTAAGAGGAATGGCGTACAGTATAGCCCACCCATCGTAGTAGGCAAAACGTGCAAACGATTGGCGCCACCGATCATATATCGATATGTATACATCGGCGTTGCAAGAGGGGGGGGACTTCAAAATGACTACGTGCACGAAGATGAGGGACAAGATGCGGCAGCAGGTAGCAAAGTTTTCGTCGTCAAAATTATGGCGCCTCAAGACGTCGGGAATTCCTTGCGCTAAATGGCAACAAAGTGAATCCATATATCGCTGTAAGGACGTTACTATTAATGGGGGGGGGGGGGTGTGGTGTCAATAACTTTTTTTTTTGTGCACCCTTGGTAGTAGTCATTGTGTTTCTCGATACTTTTCAGTGTACTATAGGTACACCTAGAAGTGTCATGGGCGTTGTTAAGCGGATTTCGATTTCATTTGTATCAAGGCCCAGGGTCTGGGCAGGGGGGTAAGAGCTGACCAAGGCAGGAGCTTCAGAAATAGATTAAATTAGTTGTACCACTATCGCAGAAGGCATCTAAGAACCGTTGCATCTAAAATCCGTTGGTGGCGCGCGGAGTGTATATAGGGTGCCGTCCAGGGCGCGCGGGGGGGGTCAGACATCAGGGTTCGAGCATTGGAAATAAGTGTCCGTTGATGCGAGCAAAAAAACGTCACGGGCTATCGCTATGATAAGGTCAAACTCCATGATATTTCAATGGGGGCGCATATATGTGCGGGCGAAATCATGCCCGCACTACAGCAGTAGAATGCGCGAAATTGGCGAGAGGATGCGTGAGGTTCTTGCTGCAGCGAGGTATGAGTACGTAGCTTTGCTGAGATATTAACCTGGTGGCGTTCTCCTGTCGAAAAGGTGTTGGTGCGAGGGGATAGTATGTTCGGTTTACCGGTCGCAATATCCAAGTGTCTACCGTAAAGAAACAATATCCGACCAAAAAAACAAGAGATGGATCGAAGATATACCCGGTGGCTACAACGCAGACTCACGTGTCGATCTTGCTGGATATGTTTTTGATCAGACCAGGGCACTTCCATTTCCACTTCCACGCAGCACACAGCCGGCTCTGGTGATTATACAGGCATGTGATCTCAGGATGAAGGGCAGATCCACAGTAGTACTGTAGGTATATAAACACGCCGGCGTGTGATACGTGTCGTGTGGATACAGTGTGAACGACTGCCCGTGCGAGCAGTTGTTTTCGGTTTTTCGGTCGGAACATCCAAAGATCTAAACAAATAGATGGCCAAAACGGCTACTGCTGTAAACAGTAGATGGATCAAAAATGTATTTTGTAGGCCAAATGCACACCGACAACTGCATCTGCTTACAATGTGTATTCAGGCCAGCGCATTTTCACGCTGGACAAGGTCGGCTCTGGCCGGTGAGCATCCAGCAATGGGACCTTCCAGTCAGTCAGATAGATGCAGGATGAGTACATAGCAGTATACCGACAAAGATGCTGGTGTGTGATGCGTGTCGCGTGGGCGAATCAATAGCCGCCCATGCGAATAATGATTTGCGGTTTACCAATCGCCCTATCCAAAGATCTATACCAATATCCAAACGGCTACGTAATCAAGAGGTGAATCAAGGACATACCTAGTGGGTCCAAGGCAGACCGACGAGTACGTCTGCTACAAAGCTTTGATCAGACTATCGCATTTCTACGAAGGATACGGCCGACTCTGGTGAGTGAGGCATTCAGCTACGTGGTTCCCCAGTAAGCCGGAGGATGAATCCACAGCAGAAGGAATAATGTTGCTGTTGTGCTACTATACATACATGTATGTGTGTCGCGTAAATGAAGCGTAAATGGCTACTCGTAGCTGTGAGAGGAATGGCTTATGGTTTACATGTTTACCGGTCGCAATACCCAAAGAACTTTGACCAATATCCGAACGGTAAGCCAAGAGATGGACCAAAGATACCTGTGGTGGTTCCGAAGTAGACCGACGAGTGTTCCACGCAGGACAGAGAGCTTATGTTGGGCATCCAGCTATCTATGCGATGTTCCACGGAGACGGAGGATTAATCCACAGTAGCAGCGAGAAATACGCTGGTGTGAGATCCGCGCCGTGAACCATGAACAACAACTGCCCATGCGAGGGATGGTTTTCGGTTTACCGGTCGCAGCATCTAAGGATATAACAACCATATCCAAACGGCGAATCAGGGAATGGATCCCAAGATAACTGGTGGATCCAAAGGACACCGACAAGTGCACCCCCTTAGATGTTTTGGTAGAACCAACGCACTTCCACAAAGGATACAGCCGGCTCCGTCTGGTGATTATCCAGCTACCCAGAGTTATGTGGGACCCCAGGGAGGTGGAGGATGAAGCCACAGCAAAAATAAAAACTCTGTCCGTTTTGTGACATGTGTCGTGTGCATGAAGCATAAATAAATGGCTGCGCGTGCGAAGACTGGTTTTCTGTTTTACCGGTCGTATCATCAATAATAGCATACAAAAAAAAACGATATCCAAACGGCAAATCAAGAGATTAATCAAAGACACCTAACAGTTACGCTCGTAGTGGTTCCGAAGCAGACCGACGGGTAGATTTGCTGAACATGTCCGGTCAGATCAGCACATTTCCACGCCATACGCAACTGGCTCTGGTGACCATCCGGCTATGTGATCTCCAATTGCGAGAAGGAGGATTAATTCACAGTCGGCCGCACTACGATGGTGTGTGATATGTCTCATGTGAACGAAGCACCCAATACAGTCTCTGCGAGAAAGGGTATTTAGGTGTACCGGCCGAACATCCGAACATCGAAAACTACTGTAGAAACGGTAAAATAGTACTGATGAAGTATATAGATAGGGGGACTATAAACATACCTGGTGGACCTAAATATGTCCGACGAGTACGTCTCTGTTTTGTTTTTTAATTAAAAAGTATCACATCGACGACAGACACCGGCTCTGATGGCGATCCATCTACAGCAGCTATGCCATCGTCCAGGGAGATAGAGGATGGATGGATCGTAGGGAGATGTATGCTGGTGTGTGGCATGTTTCGTGTGAATAAAGCGTTCATGGCTGTCTATCTATATGCGAGGAGTGATTTTCGGTTTACCGGTCGCACAGTATCCAAAGATCTAAAAGGTTTAATCCAAACGGCAAAAGCCAAGAGATAGATCAAAGATATGCCTGGCGGGCCCAAAGTAGTCCGACGAGCGCATCTTCTGCAAGCGTTTGATCAGACCAGCGCACTCGCACACAAGACACAGATGAGCGTCCAGCTCTCTAATCTCCCAGCGTGATGAAGGATGACTCCTCCATAGCAGAGATAAATGTACTGCTGTGTGGTACCTGCCGTGTGGATGAAGCATACATACATGTACTTGCCCATGCGAGGAATGATTTCGGTTTTTTATCGGTCGCAACATCCAAATATGTTTTAAACAAATCCCAACGGCAACTCAAGAGATGGATCAAAGATACGTGGAGGCCAACAGGCAGACCTACGAGTACGGCGGCTTTCATTGTTTAATCAGAACAGCGCACTTCCACGCAGGGAACACGCGGCTATGGTGGGGATCATCCCGTTTAAGTTATCTCCCAGGAGGATGAAGGATGTACCCACACTCTAGAGATAGATATGCTCAATGTGATACGTCTCGTGGGGATCAAACATTGAAGGCTGTGCGAGGAATGGTTATTGGTTTACCGGTTGCATCATCCGAAGCTCTAAAAAAAAATAATCAAACGGAAAATCAAGAGATAGATGTATCAAATATGCCTACCGTAGTATTAACAGTGGATCCGACAAAGAGTTATTTATGAATAGGCCAACTGGAAATGATTGATCAGACAACTACAGCGTACTTCCACGCACAGGACAGTCGATAATGAGAAGCATCCAGTTATATTATTTCCCAGCGAGATCGATGATGGATCCATGGTGGTGTAGGGGGAGATATTATATGTTGGTGCGTGATATGTGCCGTGTGGTGAATGAAGCCTTCAATTACTGCGTGCCAAAAAACATTTCCGTTTTTTTTTACCGGTCGCAAGATCCGAAGATCTTATAAACAATATCCAAACGGAAAAACCAGAGGTTGATCAAAGACCCCTCGGGTGTCTCCAACGTAAAACCGACGAGTACGCGTGTTGAAAATGTTCGACCAGCCCAGCGCACTTCCACGCAGAACACAACCGGTTCTGATGACCATCCAGCTATCTATCATATGTGATATCTCTCGGTAAGATGGAGGGTGGACCCACGGTTGGGGAAATGTGCGAGCGTGTGATACGCGTATTCCATGACGTGAACCAAGCTCACATGACTGCCCATGCGACGGGCGGTTGTTAGTTTACCGACCTCAACATCCGAAGATCGTTCCACAATAATATCCAAACGGCAAATCAAGAGATGAGTCAAAGATAAAGATGAGTCAAAGATACGCAATGATGGGTCCGAACCAGACCAGCGAATACGTCTGCTGAAATTGTTCGATCAGACCAGCGCAATTCCACGCAGAATACAGCTGGCTCTGGTAATCGGGCAGGTAGGTATATATGTAATGTGATCTCTCAGTGAGATAGATGGAGGGTGAGTCCACATACATCATGATTCAGTAGCGAGAAAAAATCTGGTGCGTGACACATGTCCTAATAGTGTGCGTGATTAATACAGGACTGCCCATGCGAAGATGTTTTTTTGGCTTACTGGTCGCAACATCCAACGATGTACCAGGTAAAAACAGTATCCAACGGTCAACACCGCAAGATATGGATTTGAGATACCTGGCGGCAGCGCTGGCGGCTCTAAAGGAGATCAACGAGTACGTCCGCTGAAAGTGTTCGATAAATACCAGCACACTTCCATGCAAGGCACAGCAGGCTCTGATCAGCAGCATCCAGCAATAGTATCTCCTGGTGAGATGTGGAGGGTGAATCCATAGCAGGGAGAAAATATACTGGTGGTGCCATGATATAAACAACTATACATTTACGCAAACCAGGGTCGGTCGTTAGTTATGAGTGGATCGTAAGAAAGCTGTTCTTCGTGACGAACGGCCCAATTTTAGATGGACAGTTCTTCGAAAATATTTCAGCAGTTCACTTTTTGCTACCAGCAGCATGACTTGAAGTCTACCGAGTAGTCCGTACTTTAGTTTGTCAGCAACAACACAGACAGAGCACGTGTCCGGCATTTTCACAGCAGCAGCTTGGCCGCCAACTGTTTTGTTGGAGGCATCGTCATACAGATCATCATATGTATATGTACATCAGCAGGACACGATCAACTGCTGCGATAGCGCATGCCAATGTAATGTGGCTGCCGGCGTGGCAGCTACACATGCAGCAGCAGCAACGGTCGGAAGCAGCGGGCGCTTTGGTGCGCAACTGTTATAACCACGTAGTTGCTCGACGGCCGGCATTTGTACAGCACCAGGGAGAGACACCAGCATACAGACTATCAGATAGAAGAGCTCGTGTACTGCTGTATACCCGGCATTTTGTGAGCGTGGAGAGAGACAACATCATACAGACTATCAGGCGGAGCTCATGATGTACTACTACTGCTGTACTGCAACACAGCAAGCAGTACTGAATCGACCTCTGCGACGTTAGCTCGGGCGGAAGGAGTGTGGCTGCCGGGACAGAACTACTGCATTCCGAGCTCGTATGCGTTCATACTGTGTTGCTGCTGCTGTGCAGATCATAGACCATCAGGTAGTGCTGTATGCTGTATCGTAGTTACTTGCCCGGTGAAGAGTTTGTTTTTGGACTTTCTATATGCGCAAGAGGCACGCTTTGTTAATTATTTTACAGGAGATCCACTGGAAATTCTCTGTAAAATAATAAAATGTAAACAAGTCGTACCGGTACGAAGTACGTTCCACAGGGTATCATACGAGTCTCATACAATACGTACACATACCGCCCCTATGTACGAGAGGAAAGTGTTTTGTTGTCTTCGGATCTGATGAAAAAACTGGTTGTACACATTGTCGACTCGTCCATGGACCACCACAGCAGTATAGGCTGCCGCTTTGTATTGTTTATTGCTGCTCTGCTACTGCTGAAGTACTGCGTACTTCTCTTGCGTCGCCCGCATTTGGACGGTTTGCTGTATAGGCTACCAGGTACGAGCTTTCAATGTACTGTAAAGTTGAAACATGTTGTAGCCCCACTAATCCCCCATACAACTGTATTTTTTGGCGGGCTCGTAGCCCAAACCCAACCACAAGCAAATTGTATTCGTGCATGAATCAACTCCCCCA
Organism: Saccharina japonica; assembly: GCA_008828725.1. Lineage (NCBI taxonomy): Eukaryota > Phaeophyceae > Laminariales > Laminariaceae > Saccharina > Saccharina japonica. Next base: position 639,940 of record MEHQ01000321.1, on the reverse strand, counting down.
TTTTACAACCACTCCAAAGGAAAAACTTGTATATATATATATGTGTGTAATAGCGCTGTAATATTGTGAATGACACCTAAATAACTGCCCGTGCGAAGATTTGTTTTCGGTTCATTTGCCGGTCACAATGTTGACATTCGAACATCTAAAATCATATTAAACCAATCTTCAAACGGCAAAACAAAGAGCTGGGTCGAAGATATATGGTGGGTCCGAAGCAGACCAACGAATACGTCTGCTGATAATGTTAGATCAGTTCAGCGCTCTTCCACGCAGGACACGGCCGATGATCTACAGTATCTACCTTATTTCAGCACAGGTTTGTCTTGACACCATGGTTCGTTTTCGGCAACCGCCATGGCGACCCCATGGCGACTCCATGGCGACTCCATGGCTACTCCATGGCGACCCCATGGCGACTCCATAGTGCGTCCATGGTGTGTCCATCCTCCATGGCGACCCCATGGCGACTTTATCGTGTGTCCATGGTGTGTCCATAGCGTTTCCATGGCGACTCCATGGCGACTTCATGGTGTGCCCATGGAGTGGCCATGACGAATCCATGGCGACTCCACGGCTTCTCCATCGTGTGTACCAGGCTATTCCATGGCGTGCCCATGTCGATCCCATGGTGTGTCCATGGTGTGTCCATGTCAACGCTTTGGGATGTCCGTGGCGCTCCATTACGACTCCATGGCGACTCCACGACGTGTCCATGGCGACTCCATGGTGGCCCCATAGTCGCTCCACAACCACTCCATGGTGTGTCCATGGAGAGGCCATGGCGAATCCATGGCGACTCCATGGCAACTTCATTGTGTCATCACGGCGACTCCATGGTGTGTCCGTGGTCTTCCTATGGCGACTCCATGGCGGCTCCATGATGACTCCATGGTGTGGCCGTGGTGTGCCCATGCAGTGTCCACGGCAACTCCGTGGGGTGTCCATGGTGACTCCACGGCTATTCCATGGTGTGTCCGTGGCGACTCCATGGCCACTCCATGGCGACACCACGGCGCCTCCGTCGTGCCGCCATGGCGGGTTGAGAGCACCACGGAGTCGCCATAGTGCCGCCGTGGTGACTTCACGGTGACGCCATGGCGGGCTCCATACGCCATGGCGGCACCACCGCTGCTCCATGGCGTCATCATGGAGTCACCATGGCGCTAGCAAGCAGCCACGGTGACTCCATGGCGGCACCATGGAGGCGTCATGGCTGGCTTCATACGCCATGGGGGCACCGTGGAGTCACCATGACGCCGCCATGGATAGCTGAAAGTGCCATGGCGGCACCACGGCACATCCGTGGTGCCACCATGGTGTGTTCAGAGCACCATGGAGTCGCCATGGTGCCGCCACGGTGCCGCCATGGTGCCGCCATGGTGCTTCGAACACGCCATGGCATCGCCGTGGAGTCACCATGCGGCCATGGGGATATGAACGCGCAAATGGCGACACCACGGCGCCCTCCGTGGCGTCACCATGGCGGGTTAAGAGCACCACGGAGTAGCCATGGTGCCACCGCGGTTATTACACTGTGCCGCCATAGTGGCCTCTATATACCATGGTGAGCCCACGGCTGCTCGGAGTCACCATGGCGACTCAGCAGTCGCCATGGACTCGTCATGGTGTGTCCACGGAGTTACCGTGGACACACCGTTGACACATCATGGCGACTCCATGGCGCTTCTATGGCAACTCCGTGGACACACCATGGCATCTCCATGGAGTCGCCATGTTGTCGCCATGGACACACCATGGAGTCGCCATGGAGTCTCCATGAAGTAACCATGGAGTCGCCATGGAGCCACCACGGACACACCAGGGAGTCGTCGTGGACATTCCACGGAGTTTCCATGGAGTTTCCATGGAGTTCCATGGAGTAGCCATGGAGTCGCCATGGATCCGCCATGGGCACACCATGGACACACCATGAAGTAGCCATGGAGTCGCCATGAAGTCGCCATGGAGTTGCCATGGGCGCACCATGGCCTCTCCATGGACGCGCCATGGCTTCTCCACGGACACACCATGGTGTGTCCATGGAAACTTCGTGGGGTGTCCATCGTGTATCCATGGAGGCGTCATTGAATCGCCATGGGCACACCATGGACGCACCATGGAGTCGCCATGGACACACCAGGGACTATCTCATGAAGTCACCATGGACACACCATGAAATAGCCGTGGAATCGCCATGGACACCCCGCGGAGTTGATACGAACACACCAAGGACATATCACGGCTACACGGTGGAGTCGCCATGGAGCCGCCATGGAGTCGCCATAGAAAGACCACGGACACACCGTGGTGACACCATGGAGTGGCCATGAAGTCGCCATGGAGTCGCCATGGCCTCTCCATGGATGATGCAGTCGCCATGGATTCGCGATGGCCTCTCTATGAACACACCATGAAGTCGCCATGGAGGCGCCATGGAGTCGCCATGGACACACCACGGACACACCATGGGGTAACCGTGTAGTCACCATGGCCTCTCCATGGAGGTGCCATGGAGTGGCCATGGCCTCTCCATGAACACACCATGGATACGCTATGGGCACACCACGGAGTAGCCATAGAGCCACCATAGAGGCACCATGGAGTCGCTATGCAATAGCCATGGAGTCGCCATGGAGCCAACCACGGACACACCAGGGAGTCGTCATAGACATTCTACGGAGTTTCCATGGTCACACGATGGAATAGCCATGGAGTCGCCATGGAGTAGCCATGGAGTCACCATGGAGCCACCACGGACACACTAGTGAGTCGTCATGGACATTCTACGGAGTTGCCGTGGACATACGATAGAGTAGCCATGGATTCGCCATGGATCCGCCATGGACACACCATGGACACACCATGGAGTAGCCATGGAGTCGCCATGTATTTGCCATGGGCACACCATGGCCTCTCCATGGACGCGCCATGGCCTCCCCACGGACACACCATGGTGTGTCCATAAATGGGGTGTCCATCGTGTATCTATGGAGGCATCACGGAGTCGTCAAGGACATACCATGGACGCGCCATGGAGTCGCCATGGACACACCAGGGAGTATCTCATGAAGTCGCCATGGACACACCATGGAATAGCCGTGGAGTCGCCATGGACACCCCACGGAGTTGCCATGGACACACCATGGACACACCACGGCCACACCGTGGAGTCACCATGGAGCCGCCATGGAGTCGCCATAGAAAGACCACGGACACACCACGGAGTCGCCATGGTGACACCATAAAGTGCTCATGGAGTCGCCATGGATTCGCCATGACCCCTCCATGGACACGCCATGGAGTGGTCGTGGAGCCGCCATGGAGTCGCCACGGAGTCGCCATGGGCACACCATGGAATCGCCATGGACACCCCATGGAGTAGAGGTGGGGTCGCCATGACCTTTCCATCGACGCACCATGGAGACACCATGGCCTGTCCACGGACGCGCCATGGCCTCTCCATGGCGTCGCCATAGACACACCATGAATAGCCATGGAGAGGCCATGGGCACACCGTGGAGTCGCCATGGGCACCGCGCGGAGTTGCCGTGGACACACCATAGACACACCATGGGGTCGCCATGGACACACCATGGCAACTCCATGAAGACACCGTGGCCTCTCCATGGCGGTTCCATGCTGTGTCCATGGACTCTCCGTGGCCTTTCCATGGAGTCACCATGGCAGATCCTTGGACACACTATGGCCTCTCCATAGCCTCTCCATAGCCTGTCCATGAGTCGCCATGGAGACGGCATGGACACCCCACGGAGTCGCCATGGACACACAACGGAATCACCATGGGCACATCCTTAGGCCGCCATGAGGTCGCCATGGAGTAACCATGGCACCGCTGTCAAGTAGCCATGGCCACTCCGTGGCGAAGTTTTACAGTCATGTCGAGGTCATGTGCAAAACAATGTCGGATGACGTACATCACAGCCGGCTCTGATGCCCATCCAGCTAATAGCTGTGTGACTTCCCAGTGAGAGGGATGATTCATCCATAGTTGGGAAACATAGATATGCTGGTGTGAATGACGCGTACTGGTAAATGGCTGTCCATGTGAATAATGGATGTTGGTTTACCCGTCGCCATATAAAAAGATCGACGTTACAATATCCAAACGGCACATCAAGACGTGAATCAAAGATACGTGTGGTGGATCCAAAGCAGACCGACAAGTACAGTTAATTTCGTTTGACCAGACCAGCGCAATCCCACGCAGGGCACAGTCGGTCCTCTGGTGATCATCCAGCTGCTGTGTGATCTCCCAGTAGAATGGAGTATTATTTGAATCTATGGTAGGAGGAAGAACTACTGTATGCTGGTGTGTGATACGTGTGTGCGTTGATGGTGTGAATGGCTCCTAAATAACTGACGACCATGAGAGGAATGGCTTTCGGTTTACCGGTCGCAAAAATCCAAAAATTTATTGAAACCAATAGTACACGGGCAAAACAAAGCTATTACAGTAGACCAAAGATACCTGGTGGGTCCGAAGCAGACCAATGAATACGCGTCTGATGGACATGGTTGATCAGACCACCAGCCCACTTCCACACTGGACACAGCCGACTCTCGTGACCATCTTGCTATGTCATTTCCCAGTGCGATGGAGGATACGTTCACAGCAGCAGTAAGCAGTATTGCTGGTGTGTGATGTGTGTGGTGTGGATGACGCGTAAATAGCTGCCCATGCAGAAACTGGATTTTGATTTACCGGTCGCAATATCCCAAAATCTAAATAAAACACAATGTCCAAACGGCACATCAAGACATGGATGAAAGATACCTCCTGGTGGTGGATCCAAAGCAGGGCGACGAGTACATTTATGTTTGACCAGACCAGCGCACTTCCCCGCAGGTCACAGGCGACCCTGATGAGCATCCAGCTCTGCGATCTCCCGGTAGTAAGATAGAGGATGTATCCACAGCACGAGTAGGGAGAAATATTGGTGTGTGGTGCCTATTGTGTGCGTGAAGCATACATGACTGCCCATGCCAGGAATGGTGTTCGTCTTACCAGTCGCAGCATCCATCCAGAGGTCTACAAACAATAATACAAGGCAAGGCAAGGCATGGAGGTATCCATGTACAAAATTAAGAGATGGATCAAAGATACCTGGTGGTTCCGACGCAGGCCGACGAACGAGTAGATCTGCTGGACATGGTTGATCAGACCACCGGCGTACTTCCACGCGGCACACAGCCGGCTCTGGTGGCCAGCTGGCTATGGATCTCCCAGTGAGAGGGAGAATTAATAACCCACAGGGTGGTGGGAGAAAAAAGGTTGGTCTGGTGTGTGAAACGTGTATTGTAGTAATAATACCAGGTAGTGTGCATTGATCAAGAACAACTGGCACTGGGTGTACTGATGTGGTGTGAGTAGAAATAACTGGTTTAATGTGAAGACAACAACAACAACTGGCTGTCGGTGCGAGTAGTTTTTTTTTTTATCTACCGGTCACAGCATCCAAAGATCTAAACAAACAATATCCAAACGGCCAAAAATCAATAGATTTTGTTTTATTCGTCCCTTTTATTGTCTTCGCCCTTCTCTTCTCTCTCCTCCCTAGTCGTAACCCAGACCCGGGGCCACAAAGCAGGCTCCTCTCCCTCCTCTCCCACCACTACGGTTCGTGCCTTGCATTTTTATCGCGAGAAGACTTCAGCCCTTCCTTTTCCTTCCCTCGTCGGCTCACATCGAATTGTGCCTACCCACGCTACCATAATTAGTAGTAGTACTATAGTTGCTCGAGACCCTGGCTGTCTGGAGCGATGTACGTCCGGAGGAGCAGAACCAAGCACCGTGCTCTGGCCACAGGACTGTAATCGGAGCGCGGGTTACACTACGCGTAGTAAACTCCCTGTATTAATTCGGAGATTCTGGGGTTTGCGGTCTCCTGGCGTTCTTTAAATATCATACGACATCATGAAGTATCTCCGAGAACAACTTGTATCTTTCATTATTTATTTTTTGACAAGCAAAAAGGTACTACGTATCATACCGTAATCATGCGAAGGTTCGCACCGGGTGCGATCGCGTTTTTAAACGTTTCTACGTTGTGTTTTTTTATCGCACCCCGGTGCTATCTCTCCGATGGGTGCGTTCTCTCCGATGGGGGTGCGGAAACACAAATAAATCATGCCGTTCTTCTATTTTGGGGCACCCCCGGTGCGATCTCTCCGATGGGTGCGCTGCTGAATCGAAATACACCGGGCCGTACTGGGGCAACGGTGCTGCGTAAATGACTCAAAAGCTACCTAAAACGACTTGACCTATATACCATGCGTTGGTAAAGTACGTTTGAGAGGAGTGGCGCACTGGTGATATCTCATCGGAGGATGAAAGAAATGAGAATATTACCTACTACAGACCCGGTGCGGTGGCCCTCAAATTTATATTTATGTCGGAGAGATCGCACCGGGGTGTGATCTCGCCGATGGGGGTGCGAAAACACGATTAAATGTTTCTACCTTGTGTTTTGTATCGCACCCCGGTGCTATCTCTCCGATGGGTGCCAACCTTCCGATGGGTGCGAACCTTCGCATGATTACGGTAAAAAAACAACGAAACAAACAAAAGAGAGGGACCTGTGATTATAAGTTCGGCGCTGCTGTACTACTATTTATTGCTGAATCGCACCAGAACGTTGAAGGAAAAAAATACCAAATCGGGGGCCGGCCAATGTTTTCGCTTTTCTCCGTAGGTCAGATACGTAGGTGCTGTAGGTATTTGCGGGTAGTATTATGCTTTCTTTGGAACCACACACACGGACGGGTGTCCAGTCAACACCCGGAGGAGAATCACCAACAAAAAAGGCAAAGAAAGAACTGTGACGCCTCTGTCCTCTACCTATTAGCCTCTTCTCTCGCATATCGTGCCGCATCAACACCACCATATTAGGCTGCTTGTTGTGTGTTGTGGTGGTTGGTGTCCGTGCCAAAGATGCCACCATATCATAACAAAAACCAACAGCCTTCTTATCTAGGTCATTCATGAAAACGACCAACCCCTCCCTCGAAATTATTTAAGCATGTACGTGCTATTTATTGGATTTTCACACTCCCTGCCTCGAACATTTATGTGTAAGTGCTATGTATGTATTGGATCTTCACACTGGCTGTGCACGACAATAATAATGTTGTACGTATGCGTACTGCGTGAAGCTGCTCTGCTTTGAGGTGATGATGATAAAAACACGAATATGATCCGTCCATCACGTCACAAATACCACGAGATATAGTCGCTGAACCTTTTGACTGATATTTGCTCGCCTTCTGCCCTCCAAGCATTTCCGATGCCTTCACAAACGCGACGCCCTACTAACGGCCGGGACCCTCCCACTACGCAGAAAAACGCCCTGGGAAATTCAGGCAACTCCTCCTCCACCCTCTCCACCCTATATATCCCGACTCTTCTCGCTTTAACGAAACGCTTTCAAACTCGCACGAATACAATTATTTTCTGCTCTCCTATTTTACTCAACTTTTGACCTCCCGACAATTCATGCGCAAGCGCAGGACTTACGACCGACATCGGGCAAGCAACCCCTGATAATCTAAGGCCCCCTGACAACCATTACCCGGATAATACGCAGGACTCGACCGACATGAGGCAACGAACGCGGCACGGAGAACCTAAGGCGCTCCGTCCCCGTCCCACGCCTAATTCCGCCCGCGAGTTTTTGACCTTCCTTCTGCCCACCACCACCCTCGAGGGGCAATGTCTGTGTGACGTCCGCCGCAGTCTCTTCTACCTGCCCCCGACAGTTTCAAAACCACGAACCGACATCAACACAGGCTACATCGAAACCCCGCTGCCCTCCGCTACAAAACGTACAAACATATCCAAAAAAGGCCACGGATAGCCCCGCACGACAAGCTGGTGTACTACTACAACCCTCCCCCCTTCACCCCCCCCCCTTCTTCCCTCAACAACCCCCACCTCCCCCCCTCCCCTACCCGTCAAAGCCTACGCGCACTTCTACCGCATAAACGCAACAATCCGCGTCCGGGTAGCACACTTTACGCTTACATATTTTTTACGTGGGCAAACAAAAAGTCCACTACCCGTAAGCACCCGGAACGTGCCGTGTCCTTTCCCATCTGTGCCGGTATACCCCCCCCCCCCGCGCCCCCCCCCCCCCCCCCCCCCCCGAAACATCCCTGCCAGCGAATAAGCCGCCCTCCTCGCATCCATTGGCGCTCAGATAAAACATGCACCTCAACGCAACCGGCAAACGATCCGCCTATCGCTCAGCCTAAGCGCTCAGCCTAGTGGGTCGCCTAGCGCGGTAACAGCGGCAATAAGAGGGGGAGCTAATTCACCACGTCGCACGCTACAGGGGCAGAAAGGTTGAGTAAGGTCCCCCCTGCCTCTCCACCCTCCAACCCCCCCCTCCCCTCCCTCCCCCACATGCAGGCCTTCCGTAGAACTACCTCTGCCATGTTTTTCAAGCATCCTCCGAGAACCCCCCCCCAACCCCCCCCGCCCGCTTTCTCGGTTGCATTCGGCTGTTGCTTCAGATGCCTGCCTGCCTGCGCCTGCCTGCCAAGCTAGTTGCCGACGCCAATTCTTCAACTTTTAAAAGACAAAAACGCCTTATTAGGATGGTGCGAAAAATACGCTTTGCCCACCCGTGGGGGAAATTCGGGACACGGGGGGAGGGAGACACATACGGCAGCAGAACAAAAAGAAAACTCACGAGGTGTCGGGGAAAACGACAAAAAAAACGCCTGTCGCGCTGAAACCCCCTTTTATCCGACGGACCGTCGTGATGGCCCAAGACGAGACCACGTGTTTAGGCTATAGTTTCTACAGCTCCGGGAGCGGGGAGGAAGGGGGGAGGGGCAGGGGAGAGGGGAAGGGGGGGGGGGGGGGTCGGCAGATGAAAGGGGAGCGCCGTCTAACCCCCTCCACGCCCGGGAGGTCCCGGCGAAAAAAACCCGTATGAAACATCCCTCCTGAAGAAGGGGGTGTCACAGGAAGTAATCTGGCACTCGTTTGCTTTGACGCCAGTTCTCGTCCCGTGGTGCCGGGTCGAATTGGGTGCTGGTAGACGGGCAACAGATGGACAGAGGTTGGGAAGGGGGGGGGGGGGGGACGGCTACTGTTGAGTCGTGGAGAGGGGGGGAGGGTTAGAGAGACGGATACAGAAGGCCCGCATAAGTCGACCCGGGGTGTCTACTAACTCGAAACCCTTTCGTACGTACGGCAACCCTTTTGTTTCGGGCCAAACTACTCGGAGTTACGAGCAGTGTAGGATTGCTTAGTAGGATTGCTTTGTGCAGAAATAAAAGAGGCAATCTGATAGATACCAAGCAGGATATCTACCACCTGCTGAATCGAGTTGTTTCGAAGGGATAGCCTTTTGACCCTGCTACCACTGCACTGTTCACAAGACACTGAATTTGACTCAAATTCCAAGTAGTACGTGCCCCGAAACACAAGCGCATTCCGAAAAAAAAACTTGAAAAAAAAGCACGGCAACACAGGTCGCCGGGATCCCCCCCCTCCCCCTTGCACAATGTGAGCGTAAACAAAATATTGTGGAAACATTGCACGATGTAAAAAACCTTACAGAAGATTGCTCAACAAACCTCCCAATGTCTCCTTTGCACAAGGATTGATAGACGCCCAAATTGTGCCAACATTATATGACACACATAAATATGACACATAAATATGACACACAAAACAATGAGACAAAGCAAAATGATGAGACAAAGCAAAATGATGGCGTTGCTATTATATGGGTGTTGGCTGGCTGGTTGGTGGGTGGGGCAAGGGGACAAAACTTACAAGTTGCAGTGATCGTAGAGGGCCTCGCTGATCTGCTTGGGGACGGTCTCGTCCACCTCCATGATGGCGGCCTGGTTGCCGCAACGGTAACAGTAGTTCGGCGCGCTGAAGATCGTGCACACTCCCTGCCACCCACACACAGAAAAAAAAACAAGGCGAGGCAAGGCGAAGAATGCATTCATGCATAGGAAGATGGACAATCAACGATGTCAGGAGAGAGAGACAGCACTTGTTTTTCACCCCTTTGACGGACAGCAACTTTTGCCTTTGGACATGCCTTGACTGACACCAAACTACTTATATTAATAATATGTCCCGAAATATAAGCAACGTCTAAATTGCATATTGATATGCAAACGGTGCTTATATGTAGGTGCATAGGTTATATAGCATGTGGGGTAGGAGGGGCGGAGGTCGTCTGTTCGGTCAAAAGAAGAACTGCTAAGAGCTAGGCAGCACGGTGCTCTTTTGCTTGTGGGAACTGTCGTATATATAAGTATAGCACCCAAAAGGCCAGCGGCGCTCCAGCGTTTGCATTATTACGCAAAAAAAAAACAACAACAAAACAAAACAAAAAAACATAAAAGACGAAAAAACAGATGAAAAATGGGACGTCAAACGATGTAAAACGGGAATAAATATATTTACGTACAAGTCCGACCCCAGCTGCTGCCCCCACAACAGGTTACGACAGAGAGAGCACGGCCTACCAATATATATATGCGCTGTGCTGCACTTCGATATTCGCAGAAAAAAAACGCCCTTCCCTCTCTTTCCCCCCCCCCTTGCGTCCCTCCCACTGCGTCCCTCACCTGGTTGTGGGTCCATTGGTAACCCTCCATGACGAGCTGGTGTGCTCGGGCAATGAACATTAATCCGTTCGTGTGGTTGAACTGCTCCGTGATGTCCTGCCGGAGGGGGGGGGGGGGGGGGGGGGGGGGGACAGTGGAACCAGTGCGTTCGCAAGGTTAATATAATAGTCAGGGCATGTCTTGGTTTCGTCTACGAGCAGGAGCAAAAGAAAAGCCAGGAACTAAAACACTGAAGACGAAGACGAAGATGAGATGAGACAAGCCGCCTTCGAGCACAACCACGCCGCCTAAAAACACAAACACACAACCATAACGGTGTGACCACAAAAATTACACACAGTACGACAACACAGCACCACGCAACCCAACCCAACCCACTCTACCCAAACCCAGCATGACGCCAAAACAGCAAACGCGCAAAAGGCTTCACACTCGAAAGCTATCGTATGTGTTTTCTCGTGGCAGCGATGACGCGAGAAAAAAAAAAAAAAAAAAGGAAGGAAGGAAGGAAGGACGGAAGGAAGGACGGAAGGACGGAAGAAAGGAAGAAAGGAAGGAAGAAAGGAAGGAAAAAAAGGGGGGGTGCTCCGCTTCTTCACTCGCCTGTCCAAAGGTGTACCCCGCTCCCCTAGGAGAAATGCCCCAACCGCAACGATCGTCGGGGTCCGACCAAACGAGGTCGCACATCGGCCCCTCGTGCGGAACCTGCCGACGGAAACCCCAAAGGAGGCGACACACAAACGGGCGGGGAAAACTAAATTAGTTTTTTTAGCACGTGGTATTATTTTGTTGTTCTATTCCCACGGCGGACTTGTGGAAAAATGAACCTCAACCCCTGAGGTATTTTTTGTTCTTTCAACTTTCTCGCGACTCTTATTTTTGTCTCAAGTGGGTGCGTTCCCAGTTCTGCTCTCACGTTCCCAGTTTTTCTCTTAACGCATATAGAACCCCGCCGACATTTTTGGGGACAACGTACTCCGAATTAGAGTTGAGTGTATATTTGCACCGGAAAAAGGGTCAATGGTGTATTACCCGTCGTACTTGAGTATTATTTACTATTAGCACGTTTTAGCTGTGCCAGATCTGTGCTATTTGCAGCTGGTGTTCAACAAAAAAATCGCGTTCACTTCCCATCGTAGTTATTTTGCGTTTCTAGCTTTAGTGCGATCACATTCATCAGGATGCATCTCTCTCAATCCTAGTAATAGTGTCAAGGTGCGAGTCTATTAGGACCGCTTCCATCTTGCCAGCGTGTGATTTATCGGGGAATAATAGGAGTTCATTACGTAACCGCTTGTGGATGGGGGGGGGGGGGGGGTGCTCATGTCGTGCACGGCCGTAGTAGTATGATCATAGACCCTCGCATCCCTACAATGCCGGGACGGAGCACGTTGGGTTTTCACCAACCAGGCAGAGGGGTGTAGGGGGAGAAAGTAAGTCAGGGTGAACGGGAGAGGGGAGACGGGGAAGGTACAGGGTTTGCTCGCAAGGGGGTCTCTGCTAAGTTGCGCATGTGCACATCAACTCTGAAACCCCAACCACTACTACTACCACTACTGCTACTGCTACAGCTATTGTTACTGCTACTGCTACTGCCACTACTACCACTGCTGCTGCTACTGCTACTGCCACTACTAACACTGCTGCTGCTGCTGCTACTGCTACTGCAACTGCTACTGCAACTGCGACATATTGGCGAAGAAAAGCGTCGACGGACTATTCTTTATCGCGGCCGTGCACACCAACTACAAATGCCCACGAGTTAAAATACTTGCACGCGAGAATACACGAAAAAAAAAGGTCCCTACCTCCTGTATCCTGTCCAGAGCCCGCGCGTGATCCAGCGTGTCTATGGACGGGGACAGTCCCCCGTGCAAGCAGAAGATCTGAGACAACAGAAGTGGGGGCGAGAGCGGGGGGGGCGGGTGGGACCGGGATCGGTCGGTTGAGAAACCTTTTCACACATTGGACAGATAGATCATCTACAGATAGATCATCTAGATCATCTAGATCCTAGCCTGACGTTATGAGATGTTGTGCAGGATCTGTGAAGTACAGATCCAACCCAGGAAACCTTGTCCCTACATCATGCAGATTATACGGCTCCCACGCGACAACACGATCTACCAGGTGCACCGTAATGGCATGAGGAATGTATATACCCTGAAAAATCTACATGAAGTTGTGATATAGTATGACCTGGTACTAGCTGACAGCGCATCATTTATCCGGTGTATGTATGCAGATCTGATATGATCTGATCTGTCCCAAGTATGTATGTATGCAGATCTGATGTGTCCGATATATGCAGATCAGATCTCATCTGTCGGATGTAAGCAGATAGAATATCATCTGTCCGGTGGAATGAGTTGGGAACCCTTTTCCACTACAAAGATGACTCCACCCTGTAACTCCAAGCTCCTACCTCGTACTCCAACGAATGTATCCCCAAAAGGTGTGCTTTGCGAATTAAAATGGCCAGCGCCTAGAACGCAAAAGGACGACATGGGAGCATGGACTAGATAACATAGAGCATATATGTAGGTATTCAAGTCGCCGCGCGGGTGGCTTAAGCGACGAAAAAAGGGAAGGCGCACTCACAAAAACTAGGGCAAGCTTGCCCAGTCACACTGCACACGCACCAACACACGCGCACAGGAAACAGATATTTACACGCTACTGTACCACGCACGCATAACACGCACACACAAACGCACACAACCACAAAAATATCAAGAAAACACAAAAAACAAAACCGAACGCACATATAATACAAACCAGTATATATACCGAGTATATGTATATATACCTGGTGCAAAGCACCAGGCCAACATACCATGCCATATCATATCACTCTAAAAAAATGTACGTCACGTCACGCCACAAGTCAAAGACAAGTCACGCTACCGGTCAAAGTCACGTCATGCCACGACTCCACGTGTGGCGTAGCGTAGTTGCATATGCAATGCGGCGCGGTGCGGCACGGTGAAGTGATGTGCCTTGCGATCGAAGTTCCGTGTCGTAAGCTGGCATTACGTCACGTAGCGTCAAGCCATGCCAACTTACGATACGGAACTCCTACCGCAAGGTACATTAACACACCGAACCGCACAGCACCGCGCCGCATCGAATCGCAATTAATCTGCGGTAAATCACACACCAAGTCGAGCCACGCAAAGCCACGCCAAGGTATTAACGTCCGTCGGAAGAAAGTGCTGAAACATTCACGCTAAAAAAAAGCAAGGCACGTACCGTAGTGGGGAGAAAGGAGAAAAGCCTACTTACGTAATGACCCCGGGTCTGAGTTACGCCTACAGTAAGAGGTAAACAGAAAATACAAAAAAGAAGATGCGATGACACGAGACCGGTCTTTGTAGTCCCGTCAAGGGCATTTTTGTCGTTAACATACTAGGTTTAGTGTAAGGGGGCCGTCAGTCCGGGGGTCAAACCGCGGTCTCCCATGTACCTATTTGTCCCCAAATATAATCAACGTTTGTATCAACTATACATATACAAACGGTACGTATATTTCGGTGCAGAGCGGCAGCATATTGTCATCCGCGTCCAAGCGGTACATGAAAAAATATGCAAAAGGTCCTTTATATTTCCGGGACAGAGCTTGTAGTACGTAGAATACAGTAGGGGTGCCCCCGTAAGGCCGCCTGAGTAGTGCGGTATCCCGATATAAGGCGGTCAAAATCGCTTGGCGCGACTGGGGAACTGCACTCATCACCTGAAATGAATAAGGCGGCTCCCCTCTATAAGGCGGTAATATTGCTGTGAAGGTACACCACCGCACCACTGGGGGGCCACTATTAATACTGCATTTGCACAACATCGAGGCGGTACGAGTACGTACCTTGTCCTCAACGAGCGCCGTCATGGGCAGGTAGTCGAACAGCTCGGTGAAGCAGTTCCACACCGACGCGTTCCCGTACTTGCGCAGACACTCGTCGTAGAACCCGTAGACCTGCGTGATCTGGCGGGACTCGTGGTTGCCCCGCAAGATCGTGATGCGGTCCTTGAACCGGACCTGAACAATGCCAAAACACACACAACACACGCAAAATACACAACACACAAGACCATGCAGCAGTGTTTAGGATCTGAGCAACGCCAACACACACAACACACACGCAAATTACACCACACACAAGACCATGCAGCGGTGTTTAGGACCTCAACAACGCTATTACACACAAAACACACGCAAAATCCACAACACACAATACCATGCAGCAGGGTGCAGGACCTGAACAACGCAAACACACACACAAAACACACACGCAAAATACACAACACACAAGACCATGCAGCAGTGTTTAGGGCCTGAACAGCGCCAGCACACAAATAAAAAACACGCAAAATACACAACACACAAGACCATGCAGCAGTGTTCAGGACCTGAAACAACGCCAATACACACACAAACCACACGCAAAATACACAACACACAAGACCATGCAGCAGTGTTCAGGACCCGAATAACGCCAACACACACACATGAAACCCACAAAATACACAACACACAAGACCATTGCAGCAGTGTTCAAGACTTGGACGCCCAGCTGCGACAGCATTGTTGTTTTACTGCTGTACCAGGGTAGTCCATACTATTACGGGGGAGGGGGGAGCATATCATATTAAATAGTAAACAGGACCTATGGTGCACACAAAAAACTATACACTTACCTATTTTTGCTAATAAAATTTGGTCCTATTAACTATGGTCCCCCGTAAATAGTAATCAAAACCAAACCCGGTTTTTTGGTCCATCGATGGTTCTTGAGGGGGGCCATAGTAAACACTAGTAACACTAGTAAACAGCTACCTACGGTACACACAAAAACCAATATATTTCCTATTTTTACGAACACTATTATTACGGGGGACCATAGTAAATAGGGCCTACCGTGCACACAAAAACCTATATATTTCCCTATTTTTACTAACAATATTTGGTCCTATTTACTATGGTCCTCCGTAATAGGTCCTATTTTATTTCCTATTTTTACGAACAATACGTGGTCCTATTTACTATGGTCCTCCGTCATGGACCATGCCGTAAGTACTACTGTTCACGACTTGGCCCAGCCAGCCTATAGAGGAAATGGGATGTAGAGCACTAGCCCGTACTCCAGCTTCCCTGAGACATGATATGTAGTATGCTGCTGCTGCTGCTGGTCACCTTCAGCGCCACGAGGAGGCTGACAACCTCGAGCGAGTAGTATCCCCGGTCCACGTAGTCGCCCATGAAAAGGTAATTCGTGGAAGGGCAATCGCCTCCGATGCGGAAGAGCTCGCTGCAACAACCAAACACCGCGTGTTCGACAGACAAATCGACGGAGGGCGGGGGGGGGGCAGAGCAGGCAGAGCAAACACATAATATCAGTTGACGGTACTCTCGCCCCTCGACGGACAGCCGTCACGAACCTTTGACAGATGGACGTCAAGGCCCCCTTGACGGGCAGCCGTCCAGAAACTCCCACGTAACAGTAGTAAACAAAGGCTTCGCCGTCAAGATCCCATGAACAGACATCCGTCAAGGGTCAAGGCCCCCTGACGCACAGTCCCCAAGGAACGACAGCCTCCAGTGATTTGATGTCATTCCTGGTGTGAGGGGGAGGGGCATACACGCCGCCAAGGCTGTCCTGGCCCGCTCTGCCGAGGCTTTCCTGGCCCGCGCACGGAAGGAGCATGTGTATATACGCTGGTGACGAAGGCCACCGGAAGCGGAAGCGGAGCTCACTTAAGGCGGAGCTCCCCCCCCCACCCACTACAATCGCAAACCAGGTACCAGGTACGCCGTAGTACTGTTGAACTTATAGATTTTCTCCCACAGACTCGTTTCTACCAACAGTTGCTTGCGCCCCCTCAAAAATATACCTCAACTTCCCGACGTTTTGTTGGGGTTTGCAACACCTTGGGAGGCAGCGGTCGTGGCGGCACCCTGGGACGTCCCTTCCTATGACATACTGCCCCCAACACTGCCCCCTGCCTCACTGCTACCCCCACACTCCCCTCCTCCGAGTTCGGGCCAGGAAATAACGAGAAACAAAACACACACACGCAGCAAGGCCAAAGTGAGCCGGGCCCGTCATGCACCCAGAAAATAGACTACCCCTGTCGTATGTGGTAAAGGAGATGAAGAAAATGGACGAATGTGGCATGGAGAAGTTTGGTACACTACGAACAGTAGAGAAAAAACGGTCGCTATCCCGGGAGATAGATGGTGGCCACAGGCCGCGAAACAGGAAGGGGATAAGATTAGCGAAAAATATCTACGTGATACACGGAATCAACGTAATGAGCGCCCAACTGTTGGAGGTGTCCCTACTAGGAACAGGGACGGTGCTCGGTCTCGAAAGGGATGCGTGGTCAATGGTCAAATGACTAAGGCAAATACGAATAAGTAGGATGCAGCTCATCCTTCATGCGACTCGCCGAACACCTCACGGCGCTTCGCGTTTGGTGCTAGCAATGCCTGCCTGGTCGGTGAAAACCCGACATGCTCCGTCCCGGCACTGTAGGGATGCGAGGGTCTATGGTCATACGACTACGGCTGTGCATGAAAATGAAGTACACCCCCCCCTCGCCTCGGAGTCGGAGTCCTGAAGTAACAACAAAAATAGAAAACTCACAGCAAGTCATAGAACTGCCCGTGGATATCCCCGCAGATGGTGACCGGGCACTTCACCGGTTGCACATTTGATTCCGCCCCTAGAATCTCCCTCGCCTTAAAAACGGAAAAAAAAAAAAAAAAAAAAGCGAGGGACAGAAAGGGGCGCGAAGCGTCAGAGGGGGGGAAGGGGGGTAACTACTGTGTACGAATTTCAGAGGGCAGAAAGCAGGGGTGACACAGCGTGTAAACAAGTATGCGGGTTTCAGCGGTGTATATCAACATTCGGTTTCGTCGAGTTTTAGCGGTTTCCAAGCCTAAAGGGTAAGGGGCTCCTTATAAAAAACGCCGCAAAATAAATTGGAAACCTCCCATATTTTCGCCAGTTGTCACTCCTAGCCGTCCAACCCACCACTACTACTGACAGAAAGTAGAATAGGGGGCTGCAGGCACGGGAAATATAGCAGAGGGTCAACACTATGAAAAGCTACTACGTAGGCATGGGGAAACTTTGAAAAGTTCTTCGAAATTTCCAGTTTATGGAAGGGAGGGGACGATAGGGAAGACTATGAACACCGTGTCCGGCAGCCTATTTCAGGGGTCGAAGGGTTCGGTATGGCGGGCCAGGAAGTAGGAAGCACTTGCTACGAGTAGTGGGATCAAAGTACGGGCGCAGACCTGACCCAACCCTATAACCCTTCTACCCCTATATTAACCCCTTAAGAACTGGTCCCACGCATTTGGGGACAAACTACTTGGAATTAGTGTGGGATATTTTCTCAGTTCTGAATGGGCTAAGCCCAACCCAAGACACAAAAAGGGCCAAAAACAAGCCAAAAACGCGTCTGTCTGCGCTCTGCGCCGCTTTATAGTTTATTTTAATATTCCGAACTGCGGACCACCCTTTTGCCTCCTTACACGTTTGAGTGGATTGAAAAATCCTGGGAAAACGATTATGTAAGTGTAAGATGCGTACCCGATAACACTCGTACGCGTATAATGCTGACGATATATAGTCCTCTGGGAAAAAAAAAAAACGTTCCGTTTTTGGAGAGCAGTATGTATCCATCTCATTTATTAATATCTTGCGCCTTCTTTTCTCTCCCTTTTTAGCCGTAACTCAGACCCGGGGTTACCAAGTAGGCTCTTCTCGCCCCTCTCCACTACGTACGTACATTGCCTTTTTTATCGGGCGAATAATTTAACACCTTTTCCCCTCGTTCAATCTCGTCAAATTGTGCCTACCCACGCTATAATAGGTGCTCTCGACAGCAGCAGTTGGTGTCAGTTCAGAGTAAAAAATCTCCATACGAAGACTCGAACGCCCGACCTCGACCTTAGCCGTCTTCGTGGTTAACTGATATGTAGACCACCGGGGCGACCGGCTCAACTCTATGCAGCTTTATTCCTTGGGCGCAAATGAAGGGTGTGCACGAACGTGTGGATGCGCAGTGAGCAGAGAGGCAAAACCCGCGCCAATTGCACATGACCTGCGTCATCGTGGCTCGTACATGTGCCGTAATAATATACCTGCTAATCACCACCAGGGTCTGTCTAATGGGCATTTGCCTGAACGCTGTACGTCAAGGCGTGTCTCCCGACATACCAGTATTGACTACAGTAGTACGGGGAACCATAGCAAATATATAGGACCTACGGTACACAAAATAACCTATGTATTTCCCTGTTTTCACTAACAATATTTGGTCCTATTTACTATGGTCCTCCGTAATAGAGCTGAAGTTTACAATGTTCTTCAGTCGCTGTTAGCTATCAACCCCTTCTTCTTGGAGTTGCAAGAGATATCACGGCGACGATATTTCCACGCGAACTGTGCCATAACACGTACACGTGAGAGAAGAACACGTGTACACATGTACGAGGGCTGGAACATCTTTTGTGTTCTGCAGTTGCGATGTACCAATCAATTTCGGGAGTTCAAAAAGATAACACAGAGTTAGCTTCGGCACTATCCGTAGAGTATTCGAAAACGCTCCTTATAATTACGTCCATATGGATAAATTTGATGTGGAGGTGTCGCCAATTAAATGGACGTACGTAAAGTGTTGGGGAGCCGGGATTGTGTTGGAAATGAATACCACTCTTGGCGGGAGAATAAGGGCCTTTGGATATTCGCACGTACCAGTAAGAAACAACGGTCCTCACGTTTTCGTCCATAACCGTTTCTTCTCCACAACCAAGTGATAAACTCTGTATAGAATATCCGGCAAACCAGGGAAAACGCCAACGAAAAAAATAATCTAAAACTGTATATACCACTCACAGTAGAACGCAACCCCTAAGTAGTTGAATATCCAAGCTGGTTATATCGACAACAGGGAGAGGAAGATGTGTTTATGAGAAATCTCGGTAAGGTTTATGGAAGTCATCGCTTGCGTTGCGTGTGCGCCCCTTGCTTCAGGAGCCCAGCGCGTGATATCAAGCTGGTCATGCGGTGCCATGCAGCTCAAAGCATAAACGATACGTAAGTCCGCCGAACATCTCGACGGATTGGCGAAGGAATGATGTCGTCGTCATACTCGTTCTCGATCCAGACGAGTCGCCGTACTCGCGCTCGATCAACATGAGTCGTCGTACTCGTTCTCGATCGACAACATGAGTCGTCGTACTCGTTCTCGATCGACAACATGAGTCGTCGTACTCGTTCTCGATCGAGATGAGACCACGTGCATGTTATAGAACGTTCAACGTGATGGCAGCATGAGCGTTGTGGTGCTAATACATATGAGGTTGCATATAGCTGGCTGGTGGATGACGAAGAGGTGTGGCGGGCGCTGGCAAGAGAGGGTGATCAGGAGAAGAGGACGAAGACCAAAAAAGGGGGGGGGGAGAACAGCCGGCATGCTTTTCCGCCGTATGCGCAAAGGAATAATGTGACGAATATCACAACACTGCTATCGACAACTTGAAGCGTGTAAGCATCAACCTGGCCAAACACAAACGTCGTGCGATGCGGGTACTCGTAGCGCAAAATAATCGGCATCCTCCCATACCCGTGCATCAAACCCTAGCAACCTCTGACCAGTTAACACACGACAGTCGCTATGCCAGCGGATCCTAGGCAAGCAAGCTGGCGAATAGAACAAGACACAGGAAGAGTACGCGTAGTATTAATAGTCTGTCATGCAAGGTTTCGCGGGATTCAAAGCACCAAGAAGACGTTGTTGTCGACGACACAACACAGCCGATATCTTGAGTTCAAACACCACGACTCATGTTTGTGTTGTACTATTCATACTATCCGTACGAAGGAATACATGCACATGACATACATTATGTCGCGGATTGATACCACCACAATAATATTTTGCCAATCACGCAACCCCGCCGACAGCAGCAAATAAGCAGAGCGGGATACATACATACGCGCAAAGCTTATTTTGCGACCCTTTTACGATGAGCTCAATTTTTCCCTGCGGAAACAAGTTACTTCTGTAATGCTGTGACGCCCGGCCCCCGCTTGTCACATTCACCAAAGCCTACGATACAACGCCATTTTTTTATTAATCCACCCAAAATCTCAAGACAATAATTAGATTCCTGGGGAAAAAAAAAAAAAAGTAGGTAGGTAGGTAGGTTAGGGCCCGTATTAACGAGCTTTTTTTTCGAATTTAACTTGCATCTGATTGGCCGAAAAGTGAATATCAACAGGAAGGCATTTTGAATTGAAATTCGAAAAAAACGAGTTCAGAAAGGAGGTATTTTGACACTTATTTGCCTCGTTTTATTTTTTAATTTGGGGAGTTCGTCCACCTCGACGTGGCATGTTCCATGAAACCGCAGCAAGCCACCCAAACTTGAACCGTGTCGTCGACTGATTCAGAGGCAATATTCATCATTCCCGAGAGGCACGGCCACCGGGGCAGCTGCCGCGCGAGGTCCGACGGCCTCTAGCACAGGGCCTCTAACACAGGGTAGACCGACCGCGGCGCCTCAAAAACAATCAAAGCCGTCGCAAACCCAGTTGTTCCTCCCTATTTGCCTGTCCAACCACACGAGCACCGACCAGGCCGCGACTTCGCGTAGAAGTTAGATCGCTGCATCCCAGTCGCTGCTGCCCGCGTGGGGCTCCGTTCGGGGCCGGGCCAGCCCCCACCCAAGACATCCCTAGAGCGATAGCCTTCTAGCAGGTGCCAGCAAAATAAATCTGCCGCTAATCGCGGCGCTTCAGGGGGGACGCGTGCCGTCGCTCGCCTCGTTGGTTGCCAACATGCGTTCTTGATATTTGTGCGTTATTCGAATTTTAGATCACAATACGCCAATTCTCGATATAAGGCGCAAAGCCATTTTTTTCACGAATTCCCATTAAATTAGGAAATGTTCAGGTCTTCGTTAACCCCTTGAGAACTCGTCCCACGAATTTGGGGGACAAACTACTTGGAATTAGTGCGGGACATTATTTTCAGCTCTGAATGGGTTGATACGGGCCCCTTGACCGTTTCAGAACTGCAAAACTTGTCCCACACTAATTCCAAGTAGTTTGTCCCCAAAAACGGGGGACCGATTCTCAAGGGGTCAAGACATACCTGGTGAACAACACCGTGTCAAAAAAATCATGTTGTAATACGTATTTTGAGCGGGGCATAGCCAATCTGCAGTGCCTTGGCTGGCCCGGCTCTTAGGCGTAATACGAGTAGCTCACTCAAGGATGGTGTGAACAGTCAGGTTAAGGTTCGAAGTTTTATCATAAGCCTTGCTCGCACTACGAAGGTGTTTTCTTGTTGGCGGGCAAAAACATACTATTAATCCTATGAATAGTACATGAGTCCGACAAGGGTAAGAAAAATAACTACACCTGGTAGTAAATACTTGTTCGTATGTATGATACGAGGGCGTATCATAATTTTCATAAAAATTAAGAAGCAGAATAGACACTGGGTTTACTGATGTAATTGGGAAGAAAGAACGGGTTTAACGTGAAGATAACGAACACATCAAAATCGAAAGCATTTATTATAGCTGTGAGTTGAGGATTTCGTCGAAACTGATATTTGCAAGCTGTGTGTGATACTTCGACCGCGCGTACAAACTACTGTACTACGGGTTTTATATTTCCTCATAGCAGGGTGTACATCCTGTATCCTGTATCTATGGGTATATACATCATGTATATGTACCTACGTGAGAGGAATCTACTGATGTGGTGACTTGTGACTTGTAACACAGTTGTACATAGCGACACCTAAACAGAGCTCCTGTTCTAGCCTCGAGCCTCGAGCCCCTGGAGGCAAAACCATCAAGCTTCCTTCCTTAGGACCAGATCGGCAGAAAGTATTTGTTCTAAGAAAAAAATTAGGGGCGATATTGCTGCTGATTGTGGTCGTCGGCGTGGAATCAGGATACCAAGTCGGCCCTGCTGCCGGCAAACACTCTTATGTCCAGGGGTATGCCCAGGAGCAGTTTGAAGGCACCAGGTCTCGGAGGGGTTATATAGGGTGCACAGGCGGGATGGGGGTAAAATATGATTCGAACAAAAATAGTTTGTATCACCCACCCAGCCGACGGGAACCATCCTCAGCCACCAACAGGGACTATTAACGGTAAATGATTCCTTCAAATACGTAGAAAACTGCTGCCTAACTGGTCATTAACCCTTCTAGAACTCCACTCCCGCTGTACATCAAAGATGTCGGGAGACATGTCAATGTCAAGCTGTCTGTCTGTCAAGGCAAATCCAGCTGTCTAGACATATGTCCCCAACCCCCCTGGAAAAAAAGCCTCCTAATATGTGTAGAAACCCCTAGTTTATATTTTTTTTGCGGCTATTTTACTCGTTTGATATGAGTTATTTTCAAATCATCGATATTCCGCAGTTCAATTCCAATCTTGTCTGTAGATCGGACTCGGAAATTGTAGCAAAATGCTGAAAAAAAAACAAAATAGAGGAAAACACGTAAATTTATACATTATTGTCAGGCGTTTTCGAAAAAGCGGGGATTTTTCGTAGCGTCCCCTGTTTTTTGCTGTCAAGGCTGTCTGTCAAGGCATTGGCCTTGACGCTGTCTGTCAGGAGGTGAAAGTGCTGTCTCCCGACATCTTTGCTGTACATGGGGACCAGTACTGGAAGAAGACGGACAAAGGACTTGGAATTGATGCCAAATACATAGTTCTGCACAGAGTGCAGGCAGTACTTCTAGAACGGCACTCCCGCTTTTATGGAGACAAAGGACTTGAAATGTAGTGCCAAATACATGGGTTCTGTACAGCGATGCAGTACGGTACTAAAAAGGAACCCCGCTGTAAGCCTGGCGTAATTAGAGTGTTTGCGATATAAGTAAAAATACAATATACTTTCCTTCCGCTCAAAAAAGTGAATTCCCTTCCCCTCATGGTTTCGGTGTGTTTGCGATAGAAGTAAACAAAATCCTGCAGGCGACGCCTCCGAAAAAAATAAGGGAAGTGGGGTGGGGCAATGCGGCAAACCAAAGAAACAACGAAAACAAAAAGTAGCGTCCGAGAGGAACGGCAGCCCAGCAGCGGTGGCGGCGGCAGGGGTATGACCGCAGTGCCGCAGCTGCAATCCCACGACCGCAAGCAGCAGCACCGGTGGCTGCAGCTACGTGGCGGCAGCCCCAGCAGCAGCGGCAGCAGCAGCAGCGGCGGCAGCAGCAGCAGCAACAGCAGCAGAGCAGCAGCAGAGCAGCAGAAGCAACAGCTTCCGTTTTTGCTTTTTTCGATTTTGCCTCCAACTATTCTTGTCGTCGTGTGCTGCTCCTGCTGCTGCTGCCCACGACCTACGCGCGACACCGCGCCGGCACGCTCCGCTCCAAGCCCGCCCGGCGCCCGACATATATAGACCGTGGCGGCGCGCCGCCGCTGCTGCTAGTGCTGCTAGTGCTGCTACCGCAGTGTGGTGAAATTGAAATGATACACGACGATCTGTCATCCTGTCGCGCTCTACAAGCAAGGCGGTACGAGTACGTCTCCATACGACTCGTACGAGTAACTCGTACGAGTAGTTCTTCTGAACAGCGCATCCTCCACGACACCAAGCCGGCGAGAGCGTACCATAGCGGGCCGCCAGCAGTCCGCCGGCGCCCCGTTAGCAAAACCCAGCACCGCTTGTCCGTATCATACTGTAGCACACCTCCCGAGCCTCTGTGCTCCCACCGGTTGTTGTGTTGTGTAAAAGAGGAAGGGCGGCAAGGTTGGGCTAATTGGGAGAACGATTCTTGGAGACAATCTCGGCCATAATTGGGGAAGTGCTGCGTCGGAATAGAACGCTCGTGCGTGTAGGCTAATCAAACTGAGGAGACAAAAGTTAGCGTAGACTTTGATCGAAAAATACTTTTAAAGTAAATTTTTTAGCCAAGTTTTTTTAAAAAAAATTACCCAAATCCTCCTTCGGAGATTTTAGGGCAAGTAAAAAAAAAAAAACGCAACTCTACTACCATAAAGTTTTAAGATAATTATTGGAGTGCGTTGGCTTGTCGGCTGTGAATTCGGCGTGTGGAATTACGTAGGGTTAGGGGCGTTTTAACGGACGGCGTATTTAGCAAATAAATTGCCAATTTCCAATTTTTTGAATGTTTTACTGTGCTCAAAATACACAAAAACTTGCGCAAGTTTTTTCGCGGATATTTCGAGAGCTGTTCGGTTGGCAAGCTTTTTGTGAAAGCTCAAATTTGGCTGTTTCACTGCCATTTGCGACGATCAGAGTCGCCTACCCAAGACGCATGCAAAGCGAAACGCGATGCGCTATTGACGCAGCGAGCTGCAGCAACACAGGAAAGATACAGCGAGGTGATAGATGGTGCTAGAACAGCAGATGATGGTGGCTGACGGCACGCTGAAGGGTTGTGGCGCGGGTGACCAACGCGCATGTAGGCGTGACTACCAGTGCCGTTGGGGTAGATGCTCAAGTCAATCCCAAACCAAGACGTGCTCCATGCTTTCCCAAGACAACCGGAACACGGTGAATATGAGCCGGAAGGGCTGTTCACCTCTGGGATCTACGAGATATGCTTGGATCCGTCTCCAGGCCACCCATGCCTCGACGAGGGTGTCGTCTAGCTGTCCGATCCTTGCTGTACGGGGTTTGATAAAAAAACTGAAGGCGTTACGTGGCTCAAATAGCAAGTTTCTTGCCATTTCATCGTGTTTGTCGATAGAAAGAATTTTCCAATACTTGCCAATTTGTTGTTGCCAAAATAGCAAGTTTTTTGCTATTTGCTCGTGTCGTTAAAAACGGCCCTTACCAAGTGGCCCCTGCTGCCGGCAAACAACACACCCAGGGTCGCTTAGGAGGGCTCAGGTCCGGGTGGAGTCACGTCGATGTCCGACCAGGGTGTCAACCAAGCGGGACAAAAGGCAAACATGTTCAAACAAAATGGTTTGTGTTCCGCAGCCCGCGGGGAAAGAACTCGGCTAATGCCGAGAAGACTGTTCTTGGAAAATTCCTGCCGAACTGGTTGTAACGACTACTTACTGCTGTTGTGTTCCACAAGATGACCACTTTGAACATGTAAATACCAGGTGAAATACATACGATACTAGGGATGGCCGTCACCCATAACCGGTTACTTTGTGGTAACACATGTCAGCCGTAGGTAACATAGGTGACATGAATATCTCAAGTACCTTTAGTATCCCCTATCCACTGGTAAATAACGTCTACATACATATATATTGGAAACCCCTGAATATTCAGCAGCAGCGAGGGGTGGACAAAGGGTGATAGTGGATCTTTAAAATGGGGGTGTTTGTCTTGGTAGTAGTAATGTTGACCCTCAGATCGAACCCGCTCGGTGCGTGTAGGCCAATCAAACTGAGAGACAAAAGTTAGCGTAACTTTTGATCAAAAACATACTTCTCTAAAGTAAATTTTTGCCGTTTTTTTAAAAAATTACCTCAAATCCTCCCTTCGGCAGAATTTTTAGACAAGTAAAAGTAAAAAAAAAAAAAAACGCAAACACTCTACTACCAGATAAGTTTGTAAGATAATTATTGGAGTCCTGTTGCTGTCGGCTGTGGAATTCGGCGTGTGGATTACGTAGGGTTAGGGCCGTTTTTAACGACGCGTATTTAGCAAATAAATTGCCAAATTTCCATTTTTTGGCAAGTTTTACTTGCCAAAATAGCAAAAAACTTGCCAAGTTTTTTTCCGGATATTTCCGTAGCTGTTCGTTGGCAAGTTTTTGGAAAGTCAAATTTGCTATTTCACTTGCCATTTGCGACCAATCACGCCTACCCAAGACCATGCAAACCACACGCCGTTGCGCTAGACGCACGAGCTGCAGCAACACAGGAAGATACCGAGGGTTAGATGGTGGTGCTGACAGCAGATGATGGTGGCTGACGGCACTGCTGAAGGGGTTGCTGGCGCGGGTGACGAACCGCATGTAGGCGTGACACCAGGTGCCGTCTGGGGCTGATGCTCAAGTCAATCCCAACCAAACCGTCGCTCCAGCTTTCCCAAGACAACGAAGATCGCCCTGGAGGGCTGTTCACCTCTGGGATCTACGAGATATGCTTGGATCCGTCTCCAGGCCACCCATGCCTCGACGAGGGTGTCGTCTAGCTGTCCGATCCTTGCTGTACGGGGTTTGATAAAAAAACTGAAGGCGTTACGTGGCTCAAATAGCAAGTTTCTTGCCATTTCATCGTGTTTGTCGATAGAAAGAATTTTCCAATACTTGCCAATTTGTTGTTGCCAAAATAGCAAGTTTTTTGCTATTTGCTCGTGTCGTTAAAAACGGCCCTTACCAAGTGGCCCCTGCTGCCGGCAAACAACACACCCAGGGTCGCTTAGGAGGGCTCAGGTCCGGGTGGAGTCACGTCGATGTCCGACCAGGGTGTCAACCAAGCGGGACAAAAGGCAAACATGTTCAAACAAAATGGTTTGTGTTCCGCAGCCCGCGGGGAAAGAACTCGGCTAATGCCGAGAAGACTGTTCTTGGAAAATTCCTGCCGAACTGGTTGTAACGACTACTTACTGCTGTTGTGTTCCACAAGATGACCACTTTGAACATGTAAATACCAGGTGAAATACATACGATACTAGGGATGGCCGTCACCCATAACCGGTTACTTTGTGGTAACACATGTCAGCGGTAGGTAACATAGGTGACATGAATATCTCAAGTACCTTTAGTATCCCCTATCCACTGGTAAATAACGTCTACATACATATATATTGGAAACCCCTGAATATTCAGCAGCAGCGAGGGGTAGGGTTGCACCCCGTCTGACTGAGAACCGGGTACCCGGTGGCGGGTACCCGGAACCGTCGGGAACCGGAACCGGACCGGGACAAATAATTTACCCCGGGTAGTTTGGACCCCGGGTACCCGGGTACCCGGGTACCCGGGTACCCGTTGATTGTGCTTTACGGAGGCACCAAGACTGGGATATACGTTGATTTATACATACACTGTGCCCCTAGACTCTCCCTTTTCCTTTTCTCCTACAGCCTTCGCACAACACGCGACTAGGGTTGCATCCCGTCTGAGTGAGAACCGGGTACCCGGTGGCGGGTACCCGGAACCGGCGGAACCGGAACCGGACCGGAACAAATAAATTTACCCCGGGTATTCGGAGAGGCAGCCTTCTGCCTTCCATCTTCTTTCTTTGGCATGACTCATCGAGATGATAGACGCAATGAAGTCATTCCCTCCCACCGTCGGCCTTACCATGCCACCTGCGGACCGTTGAGGCCCGCTGAAACGCTAAAAGGGGAGAATATAGTGCATGGTAATCCGGGTACCCGGGTACCCGGGTACCCGGGTACCCGGGCTGAAAGCAGGCCGGGTACCCGGTTCCGGTTCCGTCTGAACCCCCCACAATCCGGTCCGGTTACCGGTTCCAAATTTTGAGGCCGGGGTGCAACCCTAGCGAGGGGTGGACAAAGGGTGATAGTGGATCTTTAAAATGGGGGTGTTTGTCTTGGTAGTAGTGATGTTGACCCTCAGATCGAACCCTAACCCTAACCCGAACCCTATGCCAGTGGTCAGTGCTTGCTTGGCCAATCAGAGTGCCTAATTAGCTACCTTAGCAAGATCCACTAACAGTGTCTGTCCACTACTGGCAGCAGCAGCACCACGCACACAGAACATACAACACAGACAAGCACGCAAGAGCATGGCTGCAGACTCGGTCTCCCGATGCGCGAGGCTGGGTACAACAGCCCCCTCTCCTGAGGTACGTACGAAGCAAGAATATATACGTAGGCGACATGTTCAGCAGCAGGTAACTGCCATCCCTGGTATTAACGGGTATACAGCTCATCCGCACGGGGTTGGAGCGAGAATGCCGTCAAGTATTCGCGGGGAGGCGGGGAGTGGGGGGGGGCGTCATTCGTCCAGCTGAACTACCAAAAAGGAAAGGAGGGCAGCAAAGGCTATACGACAACGACTCGTACCGATGGCTCAACGTGTACTACTCCTGTACCAGATAGCTCGTTCGTACGCACGAGACTCGAGAGAGGCGAGGGCAATCGTAAGTCTTGGCGACGGTTGAGGTTACGGGGGAAAGTCGTATACCTGGTACATGCTATTTTGCCTCGCCAGGCAGGGGGGAGGGGGGGGCGGCGTACCACAAAAAAAAACGCCTTATTTCACTGAGCGGGGCAACTACAGTAAACTTGTTTTGGTTCAAACCCAAAGCAAGAGCACAAAGCAGTGCGTGTACGTACTCGTATTTGAAAAAGACGCAAACACAAAATGGCGCACGTTGTTCAAAATGTCACTGCTGCCACCTGCTGCTGTCTTTAGTCGTAGCTGGTGGGCGAAATAAACGCGATAATAAATTGTAACACGTGCACGGAAGGTATAGACATACGAGTAGCTCGAAATTCGCACGAAAAGAACGGAGATGTGACCTAAAACTCATCGAGGAAAAGGAGGTTTTGCGACAACCAAATCTGAAAATATGGCTGAAAATCTGAAGAAAAACAAATATGCACAAAATACTTGAAAAAAAAGTCAAAATGCAAAATAATCCAAGAATAATACCAAAAATAGAATACGATGAGAGAGCGTTTTGAATCTCGCGTCTCCTTCAAGAGCTGGCTTGCCGAAGTGTAGCGCTGCACTCGTGAAAAGCAATCGTTCACTCCCGGGCAGGATAATTCAACAGCTTCCAAACCAGCTACGGTCCAGCATTGCTGTCTAGTGGTTCCAGCACTTCTAGCATTACCCCCATCACAAGAACTGTAGTCCGCGCAATGCGAGCACGCGAGGGAAGGAGCAATTTGGGCTCACCTTTTTGCACAAACTCAAAATATCTTTCTCTGGCAGGATGCCGCCCGTTCTCAAGACGTCAATTTGCTTGTCCAAGATGCCGAACTCCCCGCTGCCGTTCATGGCTGCCTTCTACGCGCGGCGCGCGTAGCGCTCGTGCGTCGCCGGAGATCGAGTGCCCTTCTGGCCTCCCCGAGGCCGAGAACCTCGTCTGTCCGCCCCGCGCGAGCGCCGCCACCGGCGAGGGGGTCCCCCGATCTCCTGAAAGAAACCCGACCGTCCGCGGCGTGTGAAAAAAAGGAGGGGGGGGAAATCCGACGCAAGAAAGTTTTGCTTCCCCTTGGCACGCCCTTCCAGGTGATCCCGAAGAGCGCTATATGGTGGTCGTGTCCGCTCCCAGTGTTCACCCTTGCTCTCCGCTTGCTGTGCTGGCAAGTCGCCGCGAGAAGGTCCCCTCGGTTAGCGCGATGGCAAAGGCCACCCACCGTCCGTTTGTAACTTTTGCACACCACGCTTTTTTCCGAAAATGGGTTTCGAAATGTTTTGCGTGTTTGGTTAGGGAACCAAGGGGATAAAATTGATGCGTTGATTTTCTGGGATTTTTTGTAGTGCTTTGTGCTTTGGCCTCGTTTTACGGACACGGCGACATTAATACAGAAAAGAGACAGCTGTCGGTCGTTTCCTCGGAGATCAACTAGTTCAGCCGAGCACCCCGATTACCCAAGGGGCTGCAGGAGAACATAGCGAGAACGGAGGATAAAGGGAGGAAGGGTTAACGGTCCTTCCTCCCGCGAGGGCCCTCCCCTGCCCGTGAAAAAATTAGACCCATGGGTTCCTCAGAGGTCAAGCCGCATGGTGCCGAATCACAGGGACCTTCGCACGGGTCTATCCGCAGACCACTCTCTAAAAGCCGGTACCACAGCAAGGGCCGTGGGCCAGGGCTGGCCACAGGCAACAGCGCACGTAAGTGCTGCCTGTTGTCCGTTCTGTCGAGCTGCTGCTTTCGCCGCACGCCGCGATGGTGGGTAGTATTGTCCGTTCTCGTCGGGTTCGTCATGATCCAACAGATCATTTCAGTCCGAAACGTTCGAGGCCATCTAGGACTCGAGAACCAGCAGAGCAGCAATGCAACACCGCTACGGCCGCCGCCGCCAGTACCGTCACCAATGGAACGGATAGTGTCACGGGAACAGTATCTCGCGCTCCGCAAGGGTGGTGGAGATGGACCACCGCTGGGTGGAGCTGGGGGCGAGCTAACAGACGCTGCCGTGGGCGAGCTTGTCAGGACGGGTCTACAATCACCAAAGCAGGTGAGCATGGAGCGGAACAAGTACGACACGGCGGTACAGCACGACCGTATCATAGCAACGCATGATCAGGACAAGACAACGCCCCGCCTCGCAGTACCCCACTGGTGCTCAACTATACCAAGCACCACGTTCTCTACTGCTGTTAGCACTACTGCAGATAGGACAACTCGCAGGAATACTACGCCTGTAGCCCATCATAGCACTGCTTCGTCGCAAGCACCTCTTGACTGGGAGTTGTATCCACAGCGTCGCCTTTTGAAAAATTGCTTCAGCGACGACCGGGTAAATCTGCAGTACCCCACAGCAGTTCGTATTCAAATTTCGGGCTAAATAACCATTACGTATGTACACCTCTGGTATCGTGTCAACGTACCATTTTATTGTGGACGGAAATATACGGACTGTTTAGTCTCCATATGAGTGCCTACATGGTCCTTTTGTTTCCGTTCAGGTTGGTACAAGGTAGCAGACACTGGTACGTACGTTTGATGTCATCTATTTATAAGACAGCAGCAGTAGTACGACGTACGCAGTACGAACGGCGAGGGACGCGAGGAGCCCCACAGAACCAAAGCAGCAGCAGCAGCAGCAGCAGCAGCGGTGTGATTTTGTTTTTAACTGCCGTCCCATCGAAACAGGCGCGACTCAAAAGCCTTCTTCTCTCTGTCTACCAGTAATACCTGGTGTGCATTACTATGTACCCGAATGATACCCCGTAACCTCTGATACGTACGAATTGCTTTGCTGTTTGTGCGAAGAGAGACGAGAGCGCTCACGCAAATCATACCGGTAGGTCTATTGGTCGCGGACCGACAATCAGCCCCAACCCACACTGCTGCCGATCGAAATCCAACCGAAAACACGGACGAAATATATGTGCATACCGATACCAGTTGCGAATGACGGCGATATGCTTCCCGCTGCTGTACTTTCAACTCATTATACTGGCCGCAAAGGGTGCCATCGGGCCATCGGTTATTTTTTTGTGTTTTTCCGATCCCTTTTTTTTTTTTTGGTCTTGTCGAAAATATTGCTCGGAACAACAACAACAACAACAAAAAAGGGCACATGGGGCAAGTAAAAAAACTATCCTACGTACAAGTAAAGTAGTAGCAGCAGTGCGCACGCAGTAAACCTTTCATTCTCCGTTCTTGACCCCTTAAGAACCGGCCCCACGATGTTGGGGACAAACTCCTTAAAATTAGTGAGGGAAAAGTTATGTAGTTCTGCCGCACAGATGGCGCCCGTTCTTAACCAATCGCACAGAGGGCGCCCATTCAGAACTGAAAAACATATCCCATACTAATTCCAAGTATTTTGTCCCCAGAAACGGGGCACCGGTTCTTAAGGGGTTGAGATAAATCGTTCGTTTTCGCACGAAAAACAAGAAGCATTACCGAAGAAACGGTGCTCAGGATCCGGCGCCGTACTTAATCCCATATAATAAATAGCCAATAGTCGCCTGTGCTCAATGGTGGCAACCAAAGAAGAAATTCAGTGTCGACCCCGAATTGGCGTTTCTTGCTCCCGGCTGCCTCTGCACTCTGCAGTGCCTGGTACCTGGTAAAACAAACAGAATGCAGCAACAAAACAACGCACAACGAGTTGCTCATCAAAGGTGCGTTTATGCATTACTCCGAATATGTGCTGCTGTTGTATTTGAAGGTGGTAAAGAGACGATACGGTATGAAGCCTAACCACCCCGGGTGATAGTTCAGTACTTTTACGGTGTGGGGTTTTCCGTTATAGCACCCGGGGTGGTACCCTGTAGTTGGGGAAATCCAACCAATACAGCAAACACCAGGTACTTCGTGTAACGTATGTCGCATGCATGTTTTATTCGAGTTCTACTTTATTTTTATTTTGGGGGGTGGGGGGGCGTACTCATTTGTTTCTTGTCTGAGTCGTTTGACCATTGACCACATATCCCTTTCGAGACGGAACACCGTTCCTGTACTCCTAATAGACACCTCCAACATTTGGCCGCTCATTTACGTTGTTTCCAAATATTGCAAGAAACTTTTTGCTAATCCTATCCCCTTCCTGTTTCGCCTCCTTTGGCGGGCGGGGGGGGGTCGTGGGACAGGGGGGGGGGGGTAGCAGGACGACATAGAAGATTAGGTCTCACTGGTACATTTTGGTACACATACCGAAAGGCAGCAGAGGGGGTGATAGATGGTAAGGGAGGTGATACTGCAAGGTGGGATAAGATATACGTCTTGTAAATGCCAGAAAAAAATGAGTTCCGTCGAAGTCCTCGATCTCACAGCTTTGAAGTTTTTTTGGCTTTTTTTTTTCACGAGTAATAAAAACATCGAAATTACAGCACGCCCAGAGGGCCTGGTCGATGTTCTCTAGTATAGACGAGACATGCCGATTTTTTACCGCTCTTAAGTCCCGAATGTTTTTACCTCTAGGGCGCTCTTGAATCGGGGTACCCACTGCTGTACCCTAAGCCTAACCCCAAAAATCGTTCACAGCCTGGGTCGGCGATACATGGTTCATATGTACATTTTTTTTTTTTTTTCCATCCCATTCATTATCTTCGCACTTCCGTCTTTCTCCCTCCCTATTAATAGTCGTAACTCAGATCCGGGGTCACAAAGTAGGCTCCTCTCCCTCCTCCCCCACTACGGTCCTTGCCTTGCATTTTTATACAATGTACAGTACTAATAGTGGTAAACCCTACTGGAGTTAGATGTGGCCTCGCTCGATTACCTTACGTACGTACGGATGTTTTCCCCTTTTTATTATAAACTTAAACTTATGACAGAGGATAATGTACTACGGGGGACCATACGTAGTAATCAGGACCCATCACCCACACAAAAACCTATATATTCCTGTATTTTTATTGGTGATATTTGGTCTTGATCACTACTTCTGTAGGTTCCCGCGTACTAATGATAGTTGCTAAAATATCACACTCTAATAAACCCCAAGTACTTTATCCCCTAAAACGTCGGTGGAGTGTCGGCGATTGGCGGCGATGAAATGAATGCTGGCGTTGAATCGGGGGGATACACCTTGAAGTGACATGTCGTAATCCGACATGCCTAGCATTTGTTTCTAGAGTATACGACACCCTCTGGGCAGGAAAGAAGGGTCGGTGGTACGGCTGCGTCTCTCTGCAGTCGCACAGGCTGTGGTGACGTGTGGCGTGCCTTCTCCTGTCCTGCCACATATACTAGATACCGGGTATATACCACCAATATGTCCTGAAATATTATGGCTATTTGGATTGGATATCAACATGCGATGGTAATGGTTCCTGGACGGAGTGGAAGATTGCTTTACGAAGATCTTGCCCCACGAACTTGCTTCGTCGGCAGTCCGTGTGTAAGGGAGCGCTACTATGTATATGATCCATCGTGCTGCTGCTCCCTCTGTCCCTCTGTCGAAGCTCGCGCGCCACGGTTTCAGTCTGCTCTATGTTATATGTTCCCACTACCGTAGTGCCGGTCCGTGTATAGTGCCGGTATGTATGCACCAACCAACAATACCGGCACTATACGTGACGGCTCCCGGCACTACTCCGCACACTCCTGTACCACACTTGGGGGGGGGGGGGCATCTGTGCCAAGCCATTTCACCGGCAGTAAAGTGGGCAACCGGCACTACGAGTATAGAGGGACCACTACCGCTGTACGAGTATGCCTTTTCCCTTGGCAGCCACGAGCGTCGTTGCCTATGCTGTCACCCTTCTGCAACGACGTACCGGTATTTTTCCTTGGTGGAATCTATCACGCCTCGGACAGATGATGATCTACCTGTCTACAGATCATGTACAGATCATGTAGTTTTCTCACCTGCCGTTGTGAGAGGTTGTGCAGGATCTGTAAATAGTGCAGGTCCAACCCAGGAAACACGTGCCTAGATCATGCAGATGACACAGGTCCCTCCCGGCAACATGCTGAGCTAGACAATACAGATCATACAGATCATCTGCCCTGAAATATCTAGATCACGAAGTGGGAATGATCTGTATGATCTATCTGGTCCGGGGTGTAAAATTGTCTTCGTCTCTTCGCACCTGACAAGCATCATCGACGGCGTGTCTTAGCCCGCGGTACAAACGTCGTGTACGTACTCTTAATTTTACCAGTAACAACAAGCAGCAACAACACGTATTCCCCATACGAAGTGGTATATAGTTATATAGTGCACGCCTCGGATGTATAGGTAATCGGTTTCCATTTTATTATCTAGATATTTCTTCGGCAGATAGATTCCTGATCTGCACCAGTATATCTACAACAGCAATCGTTCCTATTGACGGGTGGGAGCCGCATCATCTGTGCATGATGTACCCAATTGAAACTCCTGTGTTAGATTTGTACTAAGTACAGATCCTTCATGTTAACGGGGGTGGGAGCCGCATCATCTGCACGATCTACCCAATTAAAATCCCTGGGTTGGATCTGTACTATGTACAGATCATCCTGCCCAACGTGTCAAAACTGCAGCTTAAAAATTAGATGATCTACTGTACATAGATAAGATAGATCATGATCTGCCCGACTTGTGTAAGTAGTGTCTGATCACTTGCGTCGCCGTTGCTTGCCCGGCGCACGTTGACAGCAAGCAACTCCGTCGTCGTCCTGAATGTAGAAGGCCGTCTTCGCTGGTCCGTTGCCAATTATTTAGATCACACGCCGGGGCGTCAACGCCTGCGCAAAAATTTGCGCCGTCGGCGCCTACCCAGCGCAGGTTGACAAGCATTTCCGTCGTCGTGCTTGGAGTAGCAGGCAGCCTTCGTTGGCCAGGTGCCGATTTAGGTAGCATGAGGGAGGGTCAACGCCTGCGCAAGTTTTTGTTTTCCTTGCGCAGGCGTTGACCCCCCGGCCTGCTACCTAAATCGGCACCTGGCCAACGAAGGCTGCCTGCTTCTCCCAAGCACGACGACGGAGTTGGTTGTCAACCTGCGCTGGGTACCGTAATCATGCGAGAGTTGGCACCCATCGGAAGGTTGGCACCCATCGGAGAGATAGCACCGGGGTGCGATAAAAAACACAACGTAGAAACATTTAATCGTGTTTTCGCACCCCCATCGGAGATATCGCACCCCGGTGCGATCTCTCCGACATAAATAGAAATTTGAGGGCCACCGCAGCGGGTCTGTAGTAGGTAATATTATCATTTCTTTCATTTTCCGATGAGATATTACCAGTGCGCCACTCCTCTCAAACGTTCTTTACCAACGCATGGTAGGTCAAGTCGTTTTAGGTAGCTTTGAGTCATTTACGCAGCACCGTTGCCCCAGTACGGCCCGGTGTATTTCGATTCAGCAGCGCACCCATCGGAGAGATCGCACCGGGGGTGCGCCAAAATTGAAGAACGGCATGATTTAATTGTATTTCCGCACCCCCATCGGAAGGTTGGCACCCATCGGAGAGATAGCACCGGGGTGCGATAAAAAACACAACGTAGAAACATTTAAAAATCGATCGCACCCCGGTGCCGACTCTCGCATGATTACTATTAATAGGCGCCGACGGCGCGGTAAATTATCAGACACCAGACACTGCTACTATTAATATTATACGAGTATTACTATGTGTATGTACCAGGTATTCACGTGTTACTACTACTGTTATTTCTTGAGCAATTTTGACCAAGCAGGCACCATTATCATACCAGTCTTTTCGAACGATGAGCCGGGCCACCTCGCTTCTCGAGCGTGGTCGCCTGACCAATAAACAATGGTTATATACAATGGTTATATTATATATACGAAGTATGTACGTGGTGGGAATATTGCGAAGAGCGTTGAGTTGGCAAACTCGCCCACAGGGGAGGTGCAATCGTTTTTCAGCATTTTCTCTTTTTTTCTCTCGATAACGGTAAAAAGGGTGCTAAAAGTCGAACACTTCTGGTTTCGAAAGACTAATAACGGTGGAACATAGTAAATAGGACCAAATATTGTTACTAAAAATAGGGAAATATATAGTTTTTTATGTGTACCGTAGGTCCTATTTACTGTGTCACCCCGTAATAGTACTCTCTTCGACCAGATATTTCCCGGAAAAATCCTTGGTTTTTCAGCATTTTCTCTTGAGTAAAGACCGTGGAATTCGCACTGGGGGGGTGCAATCGTTTTTCAGCGCTCGTTTTCTCTAATATCAAATGGTGAGGGTGCTAAAACCGATCATATATATATACTTCTGGAAGGCTCTCTCGGACCACATATTTCCCGAAAAACGCCCTTGTTTTCGGTGTATTGGCAAAATCCTTCCCGTTTCTGGAGAAAAAACGATAAAGAAAAAACGAGCGCTGAAAAAACGATTGCTGTGCACCCCTGTGCGCGAAACTCAACGATATTTACGGACGGTATCTACACCTGCGTCTCGTACGCGAGGGTAGCTTCCCGAGGGCCGAGCGTAACTTTTACCGTATCACCCGGAGTGATAAGTCATCACACCCCCCCTAGGACGAATGGATGTTTTAAACGGGGGGGGGGGGAGGGTGCAGACGCCGAGCGATGCATCCTATATGGATTACGGTAAATCTCGACGAGATTGTCCCCCAACACCGCGAAGTTTTTTTAGTTGAGCGTCGCTCCCCGCCCTACGTAGGTCATACGACTACGGCCGTGCACGACATGAGTTTACACCGCCCTATATACGTCGTACGAGTATAGGTTCGGAGAAACTCGCTTTCTGAAAATCGTCCACAGGAGGGGTGTGGTATCTCCTCACCCCGGGTGGTATGTGCGATGGTATCATAGCGCTCTTATGTGTATGGGGGACCATAGTAAATGCTAGTAAATAGGACCTACGGTACACACTGTTTTTATTAACAGAATTTGGTCCTACTCACTATGGTCCCCTGTAGTAGCATACATCTCATTCGAGAAAATGGTTCGAAGACAATTTTGTACGGTAGGAACGTAAATTTTCCTTGACAGCCGGAAAAACGGGGATCTTATCCGTCCATCCCCTATATTGTTACCACCCCGGGTATTTTTTTTTCCCCCTGATGACCCCTGGTTTGACATGCCAACATAGAGTCCAGCCTGTTGGCGACAAAAACTACACGTACCTTATGTCCGCCTACATATATATCCCCCTGTGTTTACTCTGACGGTGGACCATAGTAAATAGGACCAATATTGTTCGTGAAAATACGGAAATGTATGGGTTTTTGTGTGTGACGTAGGTCGTATTTACTACGCATTTTCGTTCTGATTACATGTACGGAGTAATACGGCGGGTGTCAAACGCGTCAAACGCGTAACGCAACCTGTATTTCGGCCCAGCGTGTAACTACTATGAACCCCTTAAGAACTGGTCCCACGCATTTGGGGACAAACTACTTGGAGTTAGTGTGGGATGCTTTTTTCAGTTCTGAATGGGTTAATAACTACTATCCCTGACCCTAACCCCAACCCCAAAATCGTCAACAGCAGCGTGGGCCGACCATACATGTTACGGGGGACCATACGTACTGTAGTACATAGGTACCGGTACCAAATACTGCTGTTCGTAAAAATAGGGAAATGTTTACTGGTATATAGGTTTTTGTGTGCACCGTAGTCCCTGTTTACTATGTTTACTATGGTGTCCTGCAATGGTGGTTAATCTCTGCTGGAGTTAGATGTGCTCTTGCTCGATAGGCATACTCGTACCTTACGGATGTTTCCACTTTTACAAGTCGTACTACTACTGTACATATTGTACGTACTGCTAAAAGTATCCCACTCCGTTTGTCCCCGAAAACGTCGGTGGAGTTTTGGGGGGATTATGTAGCTAGCGGCGATTAATTGAATACAGCAGGTGTACCTACCCATTTAGAAACCATCCGGTTTAAGACCATCCGGTGTAAGACAATACAGCAGTAGTTATACTAGAAATAAGACCAGGTAAATCGGCTTGTGACGAGGATAAAACTACTTGGAATTAGTAGGGTCAGTAGCTAAAGATGAGACCATAGTACGTAGAGATAAGACCACGTATTTTGGGGTTGTGACGGCGTGGTCTTAAAATGGGTACCGAAGTACACCGCTACTACTGTGTTGTACTGGCGTTGAGTCCGGGGTACACCTGAGCACCATGTCATACCCGAAAATGCCCACCAATTATTTTAGAGTTCAAGGCCCCCCTTGGGGATGATTGTGGTTGACTCGAAATCCCGGGGGGGTGTCGCAAGCTGAAAAGGGATAACGCAGCGGGCGTTCGCTCCTCGTACAGTATATACCAGCTACCAGCTACTATTAATAGTCGTACATATTCGTATAGCCGCCGGGCATGAAAGAACGAAACATATTGGGGGAAAAAAAAGAAAAAAACAATATTGTACGTAGCCCAAAAAAAAACAAAGTCCGAAGCCACATCGGGCAAGTAACACGGACCAGCCCAAACGAGTGTTGCAGTTTTATATACAGTATACAGTATATATACCCTCTGTGAGCAGGAAGGAGAGAGGGGTCAATGCTACGAACACCAAGTTTATGATCTCCCAAGAGGGGGTGCTGAGGACCGGCCGCTATCCCTTCTAACCACCAAAATATGTTCG
Organism: Saccharina japonica; assembly: GCA_008828725.1. Lineage (NCBI taxonomy): Eukaryota > Phaeophyceae > Laminariales > Laminariaceae > Saccharina > Saccharina japonica. The sequence continues at coordinate 600,674 of MEHQ01000321.1, read as the reverse complement.
TGTAGCTCGCGTTGAAGCTACTGTAACGTCGTATAGAACGGATTACGTATCTTGAATGTCACCAACACACTGCTGTAGATCGGAGTAATGAGTAATCCCACGGTAGGGGTACCACTTTTTGGCTTCATATTATCTGACCGGTTGAGCTCCTCACGTGAGTAACCACCGGATACTATTAATACTTTACTGGTATGTTGGTTGTGCGCTACCGCATTGAAATGCTTGGTCGGGTTGCGCGAACGAATGTTTCCGAAGTCATTTTTTGGGCGAGATGTTGAGCTCCTCATGTGAGGAGCTCAGGCATTTCTGCTGCGCCCCTACCGTGGGATGAGTCTAATGTTCGGGATACATGGGCAATAAAAGTACGTGTTGTCTTCACATTAAATAGCTCTTTTCTACCCAACTAATACGCCAGCACACCCAGTGGCCGTCCTGATTATTTAATCCTAAAGAGAAACGAATTATGTGGCCACATCCTGTGAGACAGAAGGAAAAAAAACGAATTAGGTGGTGACAGACTTAAGGCATTGTTGTACGTAAATGCTCATATAGTTACCAAGGTATTTGATATTTCTAGACCGGAGAGGACAAAAGCCCCAAAACATGTGAAAAAGAGATAGATGTTCAGTTCGCAGAATATTATTTCGTAGGAATATTTTTGTCTTCATTTTTTTCTTTCTTTCTTTTTCCATCCCATGTATCATCTTCGCCCTTCCTTTCTCTCTCCTCCCTAGTCGTAACTCAGATCCGGGGTCACAAAGTAGACTCTTCTCCCTCCTCCCCCACTTCGGTTTTTGCTTGCATTTCTGTCGCGAGAAGACTTCAGCCTTTTCTTCCTTCGTCGACTCGCATCGAATTGTGCCTATCCACGCTACTAGTAATAGGCGCTCTCAGCAGTTCATTGGCTACTGAGAGATCAACCATGGCTCTCTAGGGGCGTACTGCTGTAGTCCTGCCGTACAGCAGAAAAGGAGAAGCACAGCAGCAGTACGAGTAGTACTGCTCGTTCGGTTTGCCCTGCCTTTCGTGCATACATATGATAGCCGCGCGGTCATAGCCGAGGTACACACAAGCGAATGGCACGAGACTGCTTGCGGCTGTTGATAGGCCTATTAATCGAACGTATTAATAGGACTATTGTGGTTTTCTCTTAATATTAACGTACCTGATATGTTTGGTATTTGTAGACGAGAGAGGAACCCTTAACATGTGAAAGTACAACATATCCGTTGCGCTGTACTTGCTGCCTGGTGTAATACCTAAAAAAACACCAAAAAAATATCCGTTGCGCTTTACTTGCTGCCTGGTGCATATGCACAAAACATTTATTTATTTTTGCAGTTGCACGTATAATATCATACCGGCATCATCATAATTCATGCCATGCACGTACTGGTATATACTTGCTATATATTAATAATTGTTTCTTGGGAACTTGAAACCATCTACTCGTACGACACTACCATTTTTTTTCAAAGTTTTTGTTTGTTCTCGAGTTTGCCGTATTTTTTCAGGATCGGTCGTCAAATTATTTTTGTTCTTTGTTTCTTCGATTTAATTCAAAAATTAAAAAAGTGCTTTGCGCGCACAGCAGCACAGCAGTATCCGCGACCGATGATAACTACAGACGGAACGAGATGAGTTTTTCCCTGCACGCATGACCTCTTGGCATTTGCACGTCGCACTGCACCAGTTCAACAACGTCTTCTATCTGATTGCGTACACATTCGTCTGATCTACTTCCTTGAGCTAGCGTAGCGGGCGGGGTATAGCCGCCGGCGGAGCGCAGCCTTGTATACCATACCGATCAGGCGGTGATGCTATCAACAACCCATTTCGTTTCGCGGCCACATCAACACCTGGAATTGGGATTAGACGTGTGCTTCTGTAAAGAAAGCGGCGCTAAAATGGTTAACCCCTTAAGAACTGGTCCCACGAATTTGGGGATAAACTACTTGAAATTAGTGTGGGACGTTTTTTTCAGTTCTGAATGGGTCAACGCCGGACTCCAAAGACAAAGCAGTCGTGGGTGGGATACGCGCGTAGCATCAACTCTCGTATCACGTATGCTGCACGCTCACGCTTACTTACGAATGTGTGTTTTCTATTGCTGTACGTATTACAGCAGTGTATACATGGGTTTCCTATAGAGTTGATAGATCACCAACACCCGACAGTCGCAGACAACGCTATACTTGAAGTATGCCGAAACCCCCCAACCAAAAGCTACACCATTGCTGTACAATTACGCTGGCGAACGGAAACCGGGTTGAGGGGTCGGGGGGGGTACTCATTTGTTGCTTGCCTCAGTCATTTGGTCCTTGACCACGCATCCCTTTCGAGATATGACCATAGACCCTCGCATCCCTACAATGCCGGGACGGAGCGCGTTGGGTTTTCACCAACCAGGCAGACATTGCTTGCACCAAGCGCGAAACGCCGTGAGGTATTGGGCGAGTCGCATGGAGGGTGAGCTGCATCCTGCTAAGAACCGCCTCTGAGGCGGACTTGCATATGGACGACAGCTTCAATGAGTTAATTTAATTTCTGGTGTGGCCACTTCCGGAGACAGCAATGGGTTTTACTATGTAACTGCCTCGCGGACGCCTTACCATATTAACACTACGTGATACGACCATTCCCCTTGTGCGGAACAAAGGTTCTCCACCCCGCACAAATGATCTACTCGACCGCCAGCTTTGGTGACCGCCAAAAAAAAATAACAAAAAAAAACGGCACCCTGGTTGTCTAGCTCACGCAGCGAGTGGCGTGTTTTACAGCGTCGTTGCCAACCGACGCCAACCCAACCTATAAATATAATATATTTATAGGGGGGGAGGCGAGACGGAGGGGGGGGGGGGTCACTGCTCTCCCGCACGATTCGATCGTGGCTGTTGCTGCTGCTTCCGATGCTTTCCAAAACCCAACCACATCATGTATTTCGGCTGTATTGTGCGATCGTGTTAAAAGTAGACTCTTTTTATCGTTTTACTGTTGGTGTGTCGTATAGGTAGAGGTCGACACATACATATGTACCAGGTAACTCGAAAGTGAAGGTCGTGTCATGGATGCCGGGTGCGGTAGGGAAGAACGCCTCAGTAGACGCCAATGGCTGGGGTCCCCCCCCCCCTCTCCTCTGCCTGGTTGGTGAAAACCCAACGTGCTCCGCCCCGGCATTGTAGGGATGCGAGGGTCTATGGTCATAAGACTACGGCCGTGCACAACATGAGTACACCCCCCCCTCTCCTTTCCTCCCGTCCTTCATTTCGAATTGCGTGTCTTCGTTCCTTCGTTCCTTCCTCCCTTCTGTATTGCCTTCCTTCCTTCCTTCCACGATCGAACAAACGAATACATGAACGAACAAACGAACAGACCAACGACCCCTCTAACCCAGCCCACCAACGAACCAACCAACAAGCATGGCAGATGTCATCATAGTCACGAAGCCACGACTGAATTTCGTATCACTACGTACGGAAGGAAAAGAACGGCGAGACTGCTGTTGCCTTACAAAATGGTTGAAACTCAAACACAAATGGACGAACAAATGAACGGACCCACGAACCAACGAACGAGCATGGTAGATGTCACCATATTCACGAAGCAACAACTGAACTTTCCTATCACTACGGAAGGAAAAGAACGGCGAGATTGCTGTTGCCGTAAACATGGTTGAAACTCAAAAACCAAAAGGTACCTCGTATGCATCTTTTTTAAGCGCCAAATGATACCTGGTGTGAATAATGTTTGAGCGCCAAGAAGGTGTCAGCATACAAAGAGGCACATTTACACCGCCCCCCGCCATCCCACCCCGACCCCAACACCTCCCCCACACAAAAACAACATGCAAACAAAATGTAACTCCCCCCCTACCCCTCCCCCCCCATCGTCTTCCGCCTCCTCCCCTCCTCCCCCACCCGCTTCCGTCCTCTTCCCGCCCCCCCTTGCATCTTCTCGCGTCCCCCCCCGCCTGCCCCCTTCCGCTTCTTCCCCCTGATCCCCTTATTCCCCCATCCCGATACCCACCCACCTCTGAATCAAACACCCAAACAAACCATACCGAAACCAAAACAAAACAAAACGAAAAAAACGAAACGAAACGAAACCAAATTAAAACCAAACGAAACAAAAACAAAAACAAAATGTAAACCAAACAAACCACCAACAACGATAACACCAAACCACAAATAACCTACCAACGCCACCACCAACAACAACACCACCGAACCAACAACGAACCAACACCAAAACTACGCCAACACCAACACCACAAAAACCTACCAACGCCACCAACACCAAAAACACCACCGAACCAACAACGAACCAAAACCAACACCAACACCAACAACAACAACAACAACAACACCACCAAAACAACATTGAACCGACACCAAAACCAAACCAACACCAAAACCAACACCATCAACAACAACAACAACAACAACACCGCCAACACCAACAACAACAACAGCAGCGGCAGATACGAGGCAGCGGCATGGACGAGTCCCACGCCTCTGTCCTCCCCCCGGCCAACATATCAAGCCCGCCGGAAAACGACACCCCTGCAGCAGCACTAGCAGCAGCAGCGGCAGCAGCAGCAGGCGCGTGGAGGGCGGTGGAACACCATCAACCAGCGGACTGCATCCCGGGTTTTCCTGGCGATGGAGGCCGAGGCGGAGCCGGGGTGGACTGTGGGGGGGCGGCACTAGGAGACGAGGGGGTTTTGGTACCGCTGCTGCCACGTCCTCCTAGCGTGATCCTTGGCATACCCACCGTGCCGAGGCCGAGGGGGGTGAGCTACCTGGAGGAGACGCTCAGCGCGGTCCTGTCCCAGGTTGGGCAAGAGGTGGGTGGGGTGGACTGAAGGGTGGGTAGGTGTTGGGGGGTGGGTTGGTGTAAGTGGGGGGGGGGGGGGCACTTTATTTTCATGCATGGCCAATAGCCGTATGGCCATAGACCCTGGCGGGGGGGGGGGGGCGGGGGGGGGTACCCATTTGTTGCTTGCTTGCCTGAGTCGTTTGGCCATTGACCACGCATCTATTTCGAGACGGAGCTACGTAGGGTCGGTGGGGGAGGGGGGGGGGGGGGGGGGGGGCTTCTTTTTTTTGCATGGCCGTAGTCGTATGATCATAGACCCTCGCATCCCTACAATGCCGGGACGGAGCATGTCGGGTTTTCACCGACCAGGCAGACATTGCTAGCACCAAGCGCGAAGCGCCGTGAGGTGTTGGGCGAGTCGCATGAAGGGTGAGCTGCATCCTACTAAGAACCGCTTGTCAGGCGGACTTGTATATGCGTACGACAGCTTCAATGAAGTTAATTTAATTTCTGGTGTGGCTACCTTGCCTGAGACAGCAATGGTAGGCAGCTATGTATGCTGCCTCATGATGCCTTACCATAATCACACTAACGTGATACGAATCATTCCCCTTGTGGCGGAGTTTGAGGTTCCCGACCCGCGCACAAATGATGCTATCTCGACGCGCGCAGCCTTGGGTCAGCGGCAAAAAAAAACGAGAAAAAAAACGGTACGCTGGTTTGTCTAGCTCACGCAGTGAGAAGCATGTTTTACAGGGCGCCGTCGCAGGCGACGCAACCCAGACCCATTTTAGATATATAATATTTACGGAGCTACGTAGGGTCGGTTGGGGGAGGGGGGGGGGGGAAGGTACTCATGTCATGCCGTGGGCGGCGTAGTGCGGGTACTCATGTCATGCGTGGCCGTAGTCGTCTGACCATAGGGGGAGGGCTGGGAGGTACTCATTTGTTGCTTGCCTTAGTCGTTTGACCATTGACCACGCACGCATCCCTTTCGAGACGGAGCACCGTTCCTACTCGGGTAGGTGGGTGGATGAGTTGGTGGATGGGTGAGTAGGTAGGCTGGTGAGTGGGCGGGTGGGAAAACCGGTATAGTAGGCGGGTGGGTAGGGTTGGGTGGGTGGATTGGGTTGGGTCGGGGAATTTTCGGTCGATTGTTGTTCGGGCTGCGGATTTTTTTCTGGCAAGTGTCTTTGCAGCAGAAAGCGAAGCGATCGCCGTCGTTTGATCCACGGGCCTCGCTTGCTTGCGTTCGTGCTTGCTTGTCGTTCTACAGAGAAGCTATACCATATACGAAGTGCATTCATGTGAACAACACACACACAAATCGCCCTTAAACTGCGGACCTTCTCGTACGAGTAGTATATGTTTTGTTTTGTTTTGTTTCCTTTTATTCCCCGTTGATTTGTTTTGCTCTTTCTGGATATCCTTGCTCTAGAACATGTTTGGCCTCGCTCTTTGTTGGTGTTCCTGTGCCGTTTGACGTTCGATTTTGTTAATGGTGCGCCTAGACGAGATGACAATGTACGCCGCACTCTGATTTTGTTCACAATCCCTCGGTGCGTCTGGGCCGAGATGACAATGTACTGCAGCGCTCCTCTGCTGGTCTGTTTTATCTTTCTTTTGTCCATGCGCGTGTGTCTTACAAATTACGAATGCTCTTTTTTCTTTTTCTCCCTGATGATAGTCTTGTACCGACCGACGGGCGGACATATTACCGACAGAAACACTCCATTAGTGGTGTTCAATAATAGTGTTGTTACAAACCGACGGCGAACGCGCCCACCGCAACCCAACCCTCATCTGTTCTCTCTTCCCTTTGGTTTTGTGTATGCGCTTGTGTCTAACGAATTCCAAATGTCTGTTTCTGACTGATGACAGTCTTTCACCGACCGACGGGCGGACACATTACCGACAGGAACACTCTAGTGTAACTCTCGATTTGTGGTGTATTCGTAGTGGTGTTACAAACCGACGGCGAACGTGCCCACCGCAACCCAACCCTACCAAAGGCAACCAAACCCAAGTCCAAGCCGAAGCCCGAAACGAACCCTAAAGCTGAACACACTAACTCAACAGAACAACACACACCAATCCCAACCCAGCTCAACCCAACCCAACCCGACCCAACCCAACGCCCAACAACCAACACCAACACCCAACACCAACACCCAACCCAACCCAATCAAAACCAAAACCAAAACCAAACCCAAACCTATATCAAAACCCAACCCCTACCCCCCCCGCCCTCATGCGACTCGCCAAGCATCTCACGGCGCTTCGCGGTCGGTGAAAACCCGCCATGCTCCGTCCCGGCATTGTAGGGATGCGCGGGTCTATGATCGTACGACTACGGCCATGCATGCATATCGAGTACC
>MEHQ01000321.1:563170-590295 GCA_008828725.1 Saccharina japonica | reverse complement strand
TCACGTAGTGTTAATATGGTAAGGCGTCCGCGAGGCAGTTACATAGTAAAACCCATTGCTGTCTCCGGAAGTGGCCACACCAGAAATTAAATTAACTCATTGAAGCTGTCGTCCATATGCAAGTCCGCCTCAGAGGCGGTTCTTAGCAGGATGCAGCTCACCCTCCATGCGACTCGCCCAATACCTCACGGCGTTTCGCGCTTGGTGCAAGCAATGTCTGCCTGGTTGGTGAAAACCCGACGCGCTCCGTCCCGGCATTGTAGGGATGCGAGGGTCTATGGTCATACGACTATGGCCATGCATGAAAATGAAGTACAGTCCTATGCATAAATATGCCGCTACAGGTAGTTTGTCGACAGGGACATATACATATATGAGAAGTGCAGTGACACTTGCATCACGATAGCCCCGTCCCGGCATTGTATGTAGGGTTACCGAGGGTACATGGTCATACGACTACGGTGATGCATGACATGAGTAACCCCCCCCCCCTCCTTCACCACCGCAACGATGTGTTGAACCCCCCCCCCTGGTTGGTGAAAACCCAACGCGCTCCGTCCCGGCATTGTAGGGATGCGAGGGTCTATGGTCATACGACTACGGCCGTGCACAACATGAGTACACCCCCCCCCCCCCCCCCCCCCTCCCCCTTTCCCCCTGTCAGCTACCACTCGGACTGGATCGCGATCCGATCGTCCTTCGGCATGAACGGCATCCTCATCCAGGGGAGGGACGTCTTGCCCTTCGCGAGCTACCTCGAGAACCACCAGCAGCGCCGCCCACCAGATCACCTCGTCGTGAGTGTTACCTCTGTTTTGTTGGGTTGACTGGCGCAGTATGTACTGCCAGTATACTTATACTGCCAGTATGTTTATACTGGCAATATATCATACTGGCATTATACTTAAACTGGCTGAGACCACCAGTAGATTGGAGAGTACATACTCGTTGCGAAACTATACTTATACTGGCTGAGAGCACCAGTAGATTGAAGAGTATATACTCGCAGTGAACGTTATTTATAGTCACGTATATCATACGTCCTACAAAACGCCATCCCACACAACGGAAAACCGCATATAACGACGAAGTGAGTGAACGAGAGAGGAAGGAGGGAGGAAAAAGAGACGAGCGAGGACTCTTGTGCCTGGTGGACGAGTTATTGCGTCCCGCTACCAACCCAGACACATGTTTGCCCCGGATTGTGACGGCGGGTGAAGCGAAACTGCCCTAAACAGCCGCCTCCGGCGCCGTACCAGTATACTGGGGGAACCTACGGCAGTATACTGGCTGCTGATTTCTACAATATACCTGATATATTGTACTGCCTGCGCCAGTCAGCACCCAGTCCTACTGTTGTTGCTTCTCCGTTATCATGTGTTGCAGAGGCAGCCATATCCGTTTTTTTTTTACCCGTTAGATCCATTCACGTAGAAAACCCGGGGATGTACCCAGGAGGTCCCCTGACGACCACAGTCTAACCTTACCGCTCAGCTGTTGGCTCCGGCACGCAATTTGGCCGTTGGATTCCCTATTTTGAACTTGAAGTCAAGCCACCCAGCCGTTCGGCAACTGCCATGCATGCCATGAGTGCACCCCCCCCCCCTCTTTTCATGCGACTCGCCAAACACCTCATGTTTCGCTTCGCGCTTGGTGTAAGCAATTTTACCTTGGTCGGTGAAAACCCCTATATGTTCCGTCCCGGCATTGTAAGGATGCGAGGGTCTCATGGTCGTACGACTACGGTTATGCATGGCATGAGTTCCCCCCCCCCCCCCACACTCCCTCTCTGTATACCCCGCGAGTTCCAAGATGGGTAGCAAGAAACGAAGGCTTCCCCACCGCCAATTTGTTTGTCGTGTTGTCACAACTTCTGCAAGAAGGAACAGGCGCCGTCGTGAAAGCCTACTGCCTTGAAAACATTGAAACCCGTCTACCTTTCCCCCCACCCCCACCCGTTCTCTCTCCTCTGCCCCCTCCCCCTGCCTGTGACAACGCGTTCGGCGCGACGGTGACGTTGTAAAACCCCACCGCCTTCTAAACGTTGAAACCCTACCTACCCCCCTTCGTGCCCGCCTCCTTACCCCCTCCCGACTGCGCACGCCTCCCGGATGTAAACTCCTGCAGGTGGAATGGTTTGCCGGCGAGACTCCGGAAAGGTGAGCGTTGTTGTTTTTTTGTGTGGTTTGGTGTTTGGTATGGTGTGGTTTGGTATGGTTCTGTTTTTTTTTTTTTTATCGTATGGTTTTTCTACAACCTATATATGATACATAGAATACAGGTAAAAACACATTTTCAGTGCATTTCTGTGTGTTATTTCCACCCGTTTTGACGTACGTACAACACCCTCGAGTGTTTCGTTCTGATTCGCCATCCTGTGGTTGTGTTGTTTCTTTTTTCTGTCCCTGTTGTGAGTGTAAGGGCCGATATTAACGAGTATAAAACAAATTTGGAAAAATAAAAATTCAAATTCGCTTTTCATTGGTCAACACACGCACCAGCACCAAAGATTAGGATCTTGGGGTATAATCTTGGGTGGTGGTGCGGGTGCTGACCAATGAGAAGCGGATTTGATTTTTGTTTTTTCCAAATTGAATATTTTTTTTCTTCGTTAAAACGGGCCCTAACCCGTTTACGACGAACCCTAGAACAAGGGGTTCGTGTCTGGCCGATGCCCCCATCTTCGTTTTTTTTCGTCGCCTTTTCCTTCTCAAGTCCGGTATCAAGACCGCCCATGCCATCCGTGCCAAGTGTCTTATCATTGCGCCCGTCCCAATAACGAAAAACAAAACCGCCCACCCGCCGTGTCACCTCGACCCGTTGCTTTCCGCGCCAAAACAACCCCCCTACCCCCCAAGGGGTCTTCGCGCTGAAGGCGGCGAAGGCACATGGCTTTCAGCACAACATTCTTCGAGCACTTGGGGTCCGTCAGCACGCTCAGGGGCAAGCTCTCGCCCGCCTACCCGTCTTGCTTCGAGGAGCTCACCACCAAGACTCTGTTCGCGGTTAGTGCTGTCGCATTCGCAATGGCACCACGGACCCACCCATCGCATGCACCACCCACCCCCCCCCTCTTTTCGTTCCCCCCCCCCCACCCACCCCTTGAGCTTCCTTAGCTCCTTCCTTAGCTACCAGGTACCTTCTTAGATTATTCCTTAGGTACTGCCTAAGCTACTCTCTAGGTTGTTGTCTTATGCTACTGCTTACCTGCTGCCCTGACTACTGCCTGCTTGGCTACTGCCTTGGCTACTGCCTTGGCTGCTGCCTTGGCTGCTGCCTTGGCTGCTGCCTTGGCTACGGCCCTGGCTACGGCCCTGGCTACGGCCCTGGCTACCCCCTGACGACGGCCTTGGCTGCGGCCTTCTGCCTTGGCTACTTCCTCGGCTACGGCCTTGGCTACTGCCTTGGCTCCTGCCTTGGCTACTACTGCCTTGGCTACTGCCTTGGCTACTGCCTTGGCTACTGCCTTGGCTACTGCCTTGACTACTGCCTGTGCTACTGCTACTGCCTTCGCTACTGCCTTCGCTACTGCCTTGGCGACTGCCTTGGCGACTGCCTTGGCGACTGCCTTGGCTACTGCCTTGGCTACGACCTTCGCTTCTGCCTTGGCTACTGCCTGAGCTACTGCCTTGGCTGCTACCTTGGCTACGGCCTTGGCTACTGGTTTGACTACGGCCTTGGTTACGACCTTGGCTACTGCCTTGGCTGCTGCTTTGTCTGCGGCCTTGACTGCTGCATGGGCTCCTGCCTTGGCTACTGCCTTGGCTGCTGGCTTGGCTGCTGGCTTGGCTGCTGGCTTGGCTGCTGGCTTGGCTGCTGGCTTGGCTACTGCATTGGCTACTGTCTTGGCGTCTGCCTCGGCTATTGCCTCGGCTGCTGCCTCGACTTCTCCCTAAGCTCACGAGCAATACACTATCGATGGCCGTCTTCCGTTCCGCGGCGCAACGTGACCTTTCCCCCGTTCTTTTCTCTTTTTCGTACGTATTAGTATTCATAGTGTTTTATTCTTAACGTTTCTTCTTTCGTCACCCGGCAACAGGTGGAGGCGTTCGACTTCTCCAACTGTCCCTCCGACGACCTGTCGCCGTGCGCCGTCTCCGACAGCGCCAAGACGGGTTTTCCGCAGATAAATTGGCCCCAGCTGCACCGGGATCAAAAACAGGAACGGGCCTAAAAAGCGATAAAAGGGCCCGAAAAATGAAGGGCCGCCCTGTTAACCGAATAGCCGTGAGAACTGAAGAGGCCTGAGATCTAAAGACCCCCTGAGAAATGAAAGGTCCTGAGAAGCGCAGGGCCCTGAGAAGCGAAGGGCTCTCAGAAGCGAAAGGACCTGAGAAGTGAAGGGATTGAAGAAGCGAAGAGACCTGAGAAGCGAAGGGGCCTGAGAAGAGAAATAATATGATAAGTGAAGGGCCCTGAGAAGCGAAGGGCTCTAAGACGCGAAGGGATCTCAGAAGCGAAAGGACCTGAGAAGCGAAGGGGTCTAAGAAGTGAAGGGCCCTGAGAAGCGAAAGCATCTGATAAGTGAAGGGCCCCGAGAAGCGAAGGGCTCTTAAGACACGAAAGGCCCTGACATGCGAAAGGGCTTGAGTCAAGAACACACAAAAGGTACGAGTAGGAGAAACGACATGGCTCGAAACGCGGAAGACCCCGATACGCGGAAAGGCCCGATAATGTGACGGGGGCCCGAGAAGCGGTAAGGGAATGGGGCGAGGGCGCACTCGCTTGCTCGTCGCCCTCGGGAGAGGACCAAGGAGCCGGAGAGAAAGGGAGAGAGGGAGGGGGGGGGAGAGAGAGAGCACGCCAGAGATAAGAGGAATATTAGGTAAGGCACGCCTAGCCCTTGTTGTGCGCGAATAAGCCCCCCCCCCCCCCCCCCCCCGGATGGGGAAAGGGGCGTTCTTCCGTTCGAAGCCAGTCGTTGCTTTATTTTCGATTTCTGTCGTTTTTTGTTGCTATCATAAGGCAACACGATGGTGTGTAAGTGCTTGCCACGGATATATAAATACCAGACACACCAGGTACAGGGGTAAGAGCGGCGTTAGTTGACCTGGCGACGCAACGCGCCTCTACACTGTCATTTTTATTTTTTATTTTTTAATACGTTTTTAACGTTTGTACGTACAAAAGTTCCGTGTCGCGTCCACTTCCTTTCTGTTTTTGTTTTTTTTTGTTTTTATTTTTAACGCTGCCCCAACACGGTGAAAATATAGCCACCAGGGGCGCCCCGAGATGCGAAAAGCCTCGATTTTTTTTCAGCTTTCTTTTTTTCCGGGACGCCTATTCCGTTCTTGGTTTCTCACGATTTTGTCTCCGTCTTAATGTATGGTAGATAGTGTATGGGGGCTGGCGCCAAAATCCCTTCCCCCCCTCCCCCCGTCGTCCCTACTCCCGGCTTGCTGCCGCATAGTTGTGTTGCCGTTGTTTGGGGAACCGCGTGGGGGTTTCCACTTCGGCGTTTCTAAAGGAGGGGGATGGAAATAAAAGTGGGCGTGTCCTCGCCTCGTCCGACATAGTTTCCTTGGATCTATATTCGGTACATACCTGGTATCATACGAGGTATAATACATATATATCGCCCCTTCTTGCGAAGGGGAAGAGGAAGAGGCGAGGCCTGTGGGAGCGGGGTGGGGGGTTTGATTGCGTGCATGTGCCCGCTAGGGGCGTAGGGCTGACGCCGCAGTGTGCTGTGCCCACATGCGTGTGTGCACGCGTTCATTGGTTTGTTCTCTCGTTCGTTCGTTCGATCAGTCGGTCGGCAGGATCGACCGTCTTGTGTGATGGTTAGTCGGGGCGAAAAGGCGGTGTCGCGGGAGGGGGAGGGGGGGGATGGAGCACTCGTTTTATTCAGGTATACAGGTTCGGCGTGGAAACGGGCAGGCAGGCAGGCAGTTAGGCCTGTAGAGACGTGCAGGGATTAAAAGGCTAGGCAGGCAGGTAGGCAGCTAGGTCTGTACAGGCGGTTAGACCTTTAAAAGACAGCTAGGCAGGTGCTAGGCCTGTAAAGGCGGTGAGAGCTTTAAAAGACAGCTAGTCAGGCAGGTAGCTAGGAAGGTTTAGCGCATGAGCCCCCGTAAGCCATTAACGCCAACCCCGAGTAGTAGACACGCCCGCCGCGCCTACGCGCGTCCTTTCGTTGTTGATTGCCGAGTGGTGGCGCCAGATCCAGCGGTACGAGCGTTGGTGAATGGTTCCGATTTGGTTATCGACCGGTAGGACGAAACTGGAGGGACGGGGGGGGGGGGGGGGGGGGGGGGGGAGAGGGAGGGGCGTACTCGTACGTAAAAACGGTACGTACCGTGGCCGCCATTAACAGTTGGCCACAAGAGCAGTGGTAACAGTATTAACAGTATTTGTTTTTTTGTTCGTTCCGTGGCTGTAAAGGGCGTTTCTTCATCGTTTTCTTGTTATTGCAGTAATACGCGCCATCACTGGCGCACCTGGTTTGTTGTACTTACAGTAACATCTATTCTTTTTTTTTTCGGTGGTGCCTCTTTCGCTGTCATGGTACTATTTGCAGTGGTGGGCCCGCCCTCTGACGGAACAGTATTGTAGAAAATCGGTGGTTTTCTGGTGTGTGTGCTTGTTTATTTTTACTTATTTTTTCGCAGCCGGGGGGCGACAGAAGGGGGAGGGGGGCGGGGTCGTATCATGGTATTGAGCGGCGACGGGTTGGTTTCGAAAAGGTAGAGGGGAGGGTGTTTTCATCTAGGATGGTGTGCGCTCGTGAGCTTGCCGAGCTTGGGCTGCGGCCTTGCGCTGCCACGTCCTCCCGCCTCAAGAAAGCGACGAGGGAAGTGTCACACTACGCGTAGTAGCAGAGGGGCGACAAAGAGGCGCCCTCCTAGCCCGGCGCCATGTTGCGGCGTTTTCGAAACCATCTCAGTAGTTGCTGCTTCTTTGGTTCATTTGATTAGTTTTACATAATTTCGAATACATTTGGTCTTGCTCGTAGTACATACATACATACAGAGTACCTCCAGTGCAGCAGCAGAAAAAACAGAGCAGACTGGAAGGTTACGCGTGGTGTATACGTAAGCTCGAAACGTGTGAGGTACGCGCTTATCTAAGGATGCGTGAAGATAATATTTTTATAGTATGTTGGCATTATCATGTCGCAAGGGTTAGATTTTGACCCTTTCCTAGCGTTGTCTGTGTATGTACGACTTTAAAATGTAGATTTATTTGTTTTAGTGTTGGAGGCACAGACAGCAGTCAGCGCGTAATTTCAAAATATATTCCATTGAGTGGCGTCCTTTTGTCCCCCCTTCGAAAAAGCGAGCGTTGCGGAATGGAAGCAGCAGCTTTTTTCCCGCCGACAGAATTAGCGCCCTTGCTTGGCCGCGCAGCGCCATTATATGGCCGCGGCATCGCCGTTACACGGCCGCGGGACCGGCACATGGCCGCGGCGCCGGCACGTGACCGCATACTAATGTTGCATGGCCGCGGCGCCGCTGCTTCTCACGGCTCCGTTACATTGTCGTGGTACTGGTAAGTGGCCACGGTGCCGGGATCACACGGCCGTGGCGCCGCTATACGTCCGCGACCCTATTGCGGGGGCGTGGCACCGGTACGTGGCCACGGCGTCCGTCGCCTAGTCACGCCACCGTCACATTGTCATGGCCGCGGCGCCGTCGATTGGCCGCGGCACCGCCGTTGCATGGCCACGGCATCGCTACGTGGTCGCGACGCCGTCACGTGGACGGGTCTTACATGGGCGCGTTGCCGTTCCATGGCCGCGACGCCGTCACTTGACTGCGGCACCGTTACATGGTGACGGGGCTAGTACACGGTCGCGGTACCTTTCGCGTGGTCAGGGTGTTTTTGTTACGATGGTGCATCTAGATATTACTCAATATCTCAAAGCGCTAAGGGAAGACCCAGTTGAAGGGCGATGAAGAATGAAAGTGCCCTAGTGAAAAGGCCTCCTTACGCGGAACACCGGCTTTATACCGAATCTCGTAAGGGAGAGCCCTCCTTGCTCACAAAGTGAAGTGAGCAAACACAGGACATATCTGAGCCATATCTAAACCCACCGCTCTGCGAGTTGGAGCTTCGACAGCTGGAGGAGGCGAGAGCAGCAAGGTCGTCAACGCTGGAGCCTGTTCACCACGAGGACCCAGGCAGTGTCAACGCACGAGCTCGGTACAAGCTGAATCGTGTGTCTATCAGAAGTCTAGGATGTTCATGAGGACCCCCGGATGTCGGTTATCACGAGCGGCAAGCGATAACGGGAAACAGGTACCATAGACTGCCCTTGACCTATGTTGACCAGACCACAAGTTTGTATCATGGTGTCCAATCCGAAGTTTGTATCATTTTCACATGGCCGTGCCATCGCTGCATAGCCGCAACGCCGTTATATGGTATATGCCTGCGGGGCCGTTGTATGCCCACAACACCGTCACAGACCGCGGCACCGTTATTACACGGTCACTGCGCTGGTAATATACCACGGTGCCGCGGTGCCGCCACTTGGCCGTGGTGCCGCTACATGGCCGCGACACCGATACATGGGCTGTACATACATGGACGTGGTGGCGTTGCATGGCCGCGGCATCGTCACTATTTATTAGCCACAATGCCGATGTATGGCTGCGCCATCCCTGGATGTCCACGGTTGTTGTGACATGGCTGTTTCGCCTTCGCATAGCTGCACCCGGTAGAAAATCGCGGACGATTGTATGGCCGCACCATGACATGGCCATAGCGTCGTCAAATAGTCGCGGCGCCGTCACTTGGCCGCGTCGCCCTTGCATGATCACGGCGCCGGTACATGGCAGCAGTAGTGCTGCACCAGTATATGGCCGGGGGGCACCGTTGCATATGATCACGGCGCCGCCACGATACCACGGCGCCGCTACGACCATACACGGTCGCGGCGCCTTCACATGCATGGTGGCGGCCCCATCCCATCTACATGGCTGCGATATCGTTACATGGCCGCAAGCGCCGTCACATAGCGGCAGCGCCCGCTGCGTACACGGTCGCGGCGCCGGTACATATCAGCGGCGGCATAACTTGGCCAGCCGCGACACCGTTACATACATGGTCACGGCGCCGTCGCATACAAGCGGTGCCGCTACATGGACGTGGCACCGACACGCGGTCGGCGCACCCTACTATATTTTCAAAGCCAGGACCAACATGTTTGTGTGCTCGTGCAGCAGTTAGGTGGTTTGAAGGGATGGCTACGAACCGGAAAGAAAGCGCGCAACAGTGAACAATTACACTAGCAATCCGGGTAAGTCCTGTCTCCCTACCCCCCCCTCCCCTGCCCTACCCGTGTGCGATCGGAAACGCAGATGGAGTCGACTCGATACCGTGAACACATGGGGCCTGGCTGATGCCTGGTGCCTTGAACAGCGGTTAATGGAGTGACGGTACTACGTGGCAATCCCCAAAATTAGAGCGTATGCAGTCCGCTCGTCGTAGTCGTGGCTATACCCTTTGACTGCCGACAACGCAATACGCCCCCCTCCGTCTCGAAAGGGATGCGTGGTCAATGGTCAAATGACTAAGGCAAGCAACAAATGAGACGAGACGTCCCCCCCCCCCTACATGGAAACCAAAAAGAGATGCTGGCCATAGAGAAATTTAGCGGATACAAGACAGAAGTAAAAGAAGGATAGAAAGAAGGGAAAGGCAAGCGCTTAAGAAAGAAAGTGGAAGGGGAAGAACACTTAGAGATATACGGGGGGTTGAGAGAAGGAATAGGAATGAAAAGGTATCTGCATGGCCCAATGGACTTCGCGAAAAAGCTGAAACTGCGATTTCGTGTAGGGGACCTGGACCTGCCAGAAAGAAGGAGGAGGTATACCAGTAGCCGGGAGGAGGAGGAAGTAGATGCACAGATGTGCCCATGTGGCAAAGCCATAGAGAGTAGAATTCACATAGTGGGAGAATGTGAAAGGTATAAGGAGGAAAGGGATGTGCTAGAGGAGATGAGGAAAATAGACGAGTGTGACATAGAGCAGTTTGGTACACTAAATAGTAGCAAGAAAACGATCGCTATCTTAGGAGATAGATGGTGGCCACAGGCGGCGAAACAGGAAGAGGATAAGATTAGCAAAAAGTTTCTTTGTAATATATGGAAACAACGTAATGAGTGCCCAAGTGTTGGAGGTGTCTCTATTAGGAGTAGGAACGGTGCTCCGTCTCGAAAGGGATGCGTGGTCAATGGTCAAATGACTAAGGCAAGCAACAAATGAGTACGCCCCCCCCCCCTCCCAATCCCACGCCATACCTAAGGTTGCAAAATTAGATCCGGGGTCACACAGCAGGCACTCCTTTCCCCTGCCCGCTACGGTACGCCATTCCACGTTTATGGACCGAAGGGTGTAGCTGGACGAGGGAATAGCCGACATGAGTCTCACGACGTTCTCTTTCAAGTATCACGGTATTCCGACTGTTGCGGTTTCCAGAAAAGGCAGAGGACGGGAGGGAAAAAACAAACACACACACAAAGGAGGGAGAACAACAACATGGAAAACCACAGTGTGTCACAGCCACAACCGCTTGCAGGTGGGGAAATACTGCCACCCCCATCTCCTGGGTGTCCCTCCGAGGGCATGGGGAGTGGAACCAGAACGCCACACGCAGACGGGGCAGGAAACACGACACCGCCGCCGCCGCCGCCGCCGCCGCCGCTGCCAGCTGTTAGCGATACAATCAAACCTGCCGTCGCCTAGTCAACAGTGGCCTCCGACGCCGGTCCCGTTGCCCGGTGTCTGGGTGGGGGCTATAACAACAGCCGCTGCCGCTTCCGCCCCGTCAGCTGTTCGCAGTGCAACAAAAACTGCTATCGTCCAGTCAGTCGTGGCCTTTGACGCCGCCGCCACTGCCACCTCAGCAGCCGCCGGCTCTGCCATACCAGCCTTCGACTGAAGGAGGACATCCCCGGTACCCCCAGTACCAGCAGTGGCCACAGCAGGTGTCGCTGCAGTCCGTGCTACCCAGCCAGTAGTAGCCGCCTCCTCCGACGCCAGCTCCACCGGCGGCCCCTCCCTTTAGGGGAAAATCGATGGCATTGGTCAACGCCACCAGTGCCGGCCGCACCCAGCAGGGGGGTAGGCTATGCCTACCCTGTATCTCCCATCCTTGTGACCATCGGCAACACCGCTCCCACCAGGAGACGAGGGACAGAGCTATGTACAGGCAAAGACACCAGGGCAACCACGAACAGGGTCATCGCACAGATGAAATCCCCGAAGGGACGGTGAGGGACACGCTTATTTGTAGACCTCTGCACAGGCCAGCAAAAACAAAACTCCTACCGAGGAACGATCCTGTCGTCTTCTGTGATCGGCTAAAGAAGACAATGGAAGGCGAAGAAGATGGTATGTGGGCCATGCCCGCGGATCAAACCGCGGCGGATGGCTCTCCAGTATTCTGCCGCAGGCCTACAACCTGATCCCCATGGGGGTTGAGTGTTTCATTAAACTAGTCTCGCCGAATCTGTCTACGCGGGATGCCATGGTAAACACCACGACGGTGGAGGTGTACCCCGTACACGGTGGGCGAGCGCTAATCCCGTTCCATCAAGTCGCGATAACAGACTGGGCCCGCCTGCTCGTGGCGGAAGTGTCCACGCAAGGCGGGACGAAGGAGACAGCAAGACTGGCCCTAACGAATACCAAGCTCTCCAAAGGCGAACCCTGGTTGCCAGCGTCAATGAAACTGGTGCTTCACATGCGGGTAGCCCAAGCCGACCATCTCAGGCCTCATGCCTCCGAGGAAATCCACTTCTGGCGTTTCATCACCGCGGCCGCCCTAATCATCTTGCTTGGTGGAATGAGCGTTGGGTGCGTTTCTTCCCCCCATGCTGGACAGACTTTCGCTATAATCTCACTCGGTTCTGGTGCAAAAGGAGGCCACGGCCCAACTAGCTCGAATGCCCGTGGATGTCAACCACCCAGGGTCGGAGTGCATGGTACAGAGGGGAGGCATCTAACGGACTGTTGTATACAAAAGATTCGTTAGCTAGCCTGGCCCCCCACTACCATTTGGGCGCAGAGATGGCAATCGAGACTGGCACCCCAAGGAGTCGAAGCCGCGCCCTGGGAGTTAACGTAGTTTACTCGCAGAGCGCGGCTTCGGCTCCTCGAGGTGTCAATCTCCGTCGGATCTCTTACGCCCGAATGGTTTCGGGGTGCCCGGCTAGCTAAGCCATACACTATGTTGTAGATAACCCGTGAGATGCTTCCCCTCTGTACTATGTACTCCAACCCTGGGTGGTTGACATCGACGGGTATTTGAGCTAGCTAGGCCGTGGCCTCCTTTTGCACCAGAACTAAGTGGGATTCTAGCGAAAGCCTGTTCACCATGAGGGAAATAAACAAGCACAACGCTCGTTCCACCATGGCGCTTAGGTCGGCCTCGGTGATGAAACGCCAGAAGTAGATTCCCTCGGAGGCATAAGGCCTGGGATGGTGGACTTGGGCTGCCCGCATGTGCAGCACCAGTCTCGTCGACTCTAACAACCAGGCTCCACCATTGGAGAGCTTGGTACTATTTAGGGCCAGTCTTGCTGTCTTCCTCATCCCGCCTTGCTTGGACACTTCTGCCACGAGCAGGCGAGCTTAGTATGTTACCACCGTGACTTCGTGGAACCGAGTTAGCGCTCGCCCACCCTGTATGAGGTACACCTCCGCCATTGTGTTGTGCACCATGGCATCCAGGGTGTCACTTCCGACCCTCACCTGCCCTCGAACCCGACTCCAGTAGTCCGTTCATTGTCTGGCCGTGATGCCCGCACTCAGCTGGACTCTTATCACGCCTGTCATGGATGGACCGGAGTACAGGGGGGGACTGGGCGTCTTTGTGGCGGACACGGAGCAGGTCTTCAGAGAGGTACGTAAAGCCTTAGAATAGAGGCAGGCCGCAAAATATCGGAGTAGGCAGTGCCACAATGGCCGTATAGGTCGTCGAGCTTGGGGCCAAACCAAGGTGGGTGAGAACGTGCTGGTTACAGCAGTATGGAGGCAGCAAACACTGTCTACGCTGATAGACAGCAAGGCTTCGTGGGTGACCGCACACACGTGGGCCTGAGAGCACAAGGGCGGGTGCCAGGACGGCGCCGAATCGAACTGGCTAAAATGAGGAGGCGGCGAGAGAAAACTTTACCCTGCTACCACTGGATGTATTTCACGCTCTATGGGAACTACAATATTCACGCATAGTGGCGGGTTGCCCAACTCGTCCACCCACGATGCCATCAAACGGGGGAAAGGAATCGGCTTCTCGGGGGCAGGAACTTAGGACAGACACACCCGATAGGGACCAGAGTTTGGAAGGAAATTGCAGGGTCAGAGGAGGGTGTTCATTGGAGAGGTGTACGCACGACTTCAGCGACCCCTATTGGCGAGTGAGGTATCCGGACGGAGACTGGGAGATAACCAGCTAAGCACTGAAGCGGGTTAAGTAGTTGGCGATGTCTTCAGCCTAAACCCTTTATCCAATCGGCGGGTCTGGCCAGGAAGGAGTAAGAGACGTGCCCATTGGAGAGGTGTACAACTTCTTCGGCGACCCGTGCTGGCGAGTGGGGCATTCAGATCAAGACTGGGAGGAGCTGAAGCGTCAGGGGAAAAGGCGGGGAAAGGGGTTGACACCAGCTACAGCTTAAACCGTTTACTCAAGCGGCCAGTCTGGCAGGGAAGGAGGAAGAGATGGGGAGAAGTTGGATCGCCGAGAGCCATACTGGGGGAAGGGGCTGGCGCCAACTACAGCCTAATCCGTTTGCTCGGGCGGCGGGTCTGGCTGGGAAGGCGAGGGGAGCTCCACCGACCGGGACCGTCCTCTTAAGCTCTGGCGGACCGTACCAGACTTGTGGGGGTGTTGTGACGGCGGTGTGGGAGCACATAAAAGTACGATGAGCTGTGACCGTGAAGCCGCGACGGTTCGGACGCAGAGAGGCGGGGATTCCTCTGTGGGTGCGGGACGGGCGTGTTATTCAGCAGGCAGTTTCGGTCTGCTGGATCATTACGCCGGACCAAGGGGAAGTGTATGCAGCGCTACCGTCTCAGACGAGTGTTTACTTAACATGCCGATAACAAAGAAACGCTGCAAACCGAACCAATGCTGACGAACTTGACTAAGTGCTCAAACCTGAAGGGCCAAACGACTGTCCGCTCGTTCGTATAATCGCATCGCCCCTGTGATTACGGGATTCATCTAGCCGTCCTATCGCTCGAGGTCTGGAACTGTGGGCATCGATGTATTCGGGAAGATTTCTCGGCGGGTTCATCACACGAACTCTCACTAGAAGGCAAAAAAAGGCGAGTCTTAGCCACTTCGCTGGGACATCTGCCGTAACATTATATATATGACCATTGCAATATCAGTCAGTCCTGTTGTGGGGGGAAATTACTTGGAAATAGACTTAGATACATGTGTGTGTGTGTGTGTGTATGTACAGTGCAGTAGTAAAAGGGTTTGGCGATTAATTCCGTTCACTTGCATACACGCTGCATGCAAGGGTTGAACACCCATATTCTGGCTGCTGTCTCGAAACGAACCCCAGCAGGGTGTTTTATGACCGCTGCCCACACGTGATGGCTGTGCTCATGCTCAAAGCTACAAAATAGTTCGGAATTCGCACGCGTATAACTAAAAAAAACGTTTTTTTACCAGACTTGACTAATCAGCTACGTAATGAAATTTTGTTATGCAACACTTAACACGTTTGTATCGGTCCTTATGGTCTAACGATGGGTAAGATCCCTATATAAACATTATCTTTTTCGACGCATGAGCTCTTCGTGCAGCCAAGCGTTGCCGCACGCGAAGTATCCGCCCCAAGCGGTGTCTATTCGAAGGCACGGGTGTTGCGCAATACGGACCCTCGCGCTAGCGTGTTCGCACATCCCACGTGGGGCGCCCATTGGGCTATTCCTGTTAACCTCGGGTGGGAGGGGTGCTATTGATAGCGTAACCTGCGGCGAACTCAGCAGTACGCAATCCGGACGTACCATAGGAGGCGTGTTACGATGGGGGTAGCGTTTATGTGCCGAAATATTTGTGACTGCCCGGGCTCCTCAACCCAATACAGTTGGAATTGCGTTCAGTCTGTTTACTCTAATATTCGTGACCTACGAGTAGGCTTTAGGGTGGTTCATCGTGGTTGCACTTTAAGCTTTTCTCGTAATCAGCCTTAAGGGTGAGGTATAGAGCTATACACTATAATCAAGTGATTATCATAACCTCAGAAAACGTAAGGCAAATATCACGCGTCATATATACGCTCAAGTATATGTCGTGTGTCGAAACAATTGAGCTGCCGGCTGGGTCCGCGTAGACGGGCTTCCTTGGGGTACGAGTTGGTGCCTCGCTAGTTCAAATCTCTCGACGAGCATCTACTGGTGACCCCTGGTCGTGCCGTAGTACGTGAGCAAATGCTGATAATTCCCGTCGCTTAAATATTAACGCACCACACGAAGGATTGTGACGCATGGGGAGATTGCAAGGCTCTTCACGGTTATAAACCAAACCCGCGGGTTGGACCTGGAAGTTTTCGAAGCATCACCGGTCGAGTTGAGCCGAGTCGGATCGGGTCAGGAGGTTTTCAAGCTCTCACGGATCGGGTCGGGTCACCCTTACCCGACCTGACCCGCGAGGTTTGATCCGACCCGTGAACAGTCCTGAATAATTCCCGTCGCTTAGTGGGTGAGTCCCGGGTTGGCACCACGGATTTAATTGCGTTCCGGTGCCGATATAAAACCCAAGGACTCTTCCCTCGTCAGCAAGGGCTAAAATACACCACGACCGCACAGCAAGCGCACATCCTACCTAGCATGCGCCTATCGCCGCCGTGGGCAACCCTGGTGCCTTCTGCGGGTGCCCATCCCGGCCTACACATACCGCTGCGCGTTCGTGGTACCCTTACGTGACGCGGAGAAATATCTCAACACATATCCAATACAAGGCTTCCCATCGAAGACATTCGGGCGTGGGGTGACGCAAAGCAAAGTCCGATGACATTCTGTTCAGACGGACAAAACGAAAGCCCCCCTAGCCGTTGAAAAACTGAAGTCTATACAACCCAAAAAAGCGAAAGGCATAACAACCAGCGAAAATAAATCGGTGTAATTATCCGTAATAATGAAGCGTCCTCCGCTCCTTAAGTCACGGGTTAATTTCGTTTTCGCTGCCGAAAACAAAATTGGCAGATAGGATCACCGCGACAGACCCTTCGTGCAGACCGTTAGCTCGTACCAGGTAGCAACGTAGGTGGCAGGCAGCAGTAACCATCTTCCAGACAGTGGCGACGGAGAGGAAGATGTCCCCACCCAGGGCATTGGTAGGTTGGAGTTTTGAGTGTCGCCCGAAGAAAAAAACGCCACCGTATGCGCGGCACTCGAGCTTTTGATTCAAGTCCGCATCCCTGAACGCCTGAACCGTTACGTACTGCTTCTCCGAGGGTCACTCTCGTGGCTTGACTACCCTGCCAACAGCCCAGGCTCAATTCGGGGGTTAACTCCTTTGGGACCCCTTTTTAAGAGATATTACAAGGGATGTAAGGGATAGTGACCAAAACAACCATAACTTTGGTGTTACCAATCATCTCCGAGCAGCAGCGTGGGCACCCCGCAGCTCGGGCAGGATCATCTTGCTTGCGCCCGTGCCGTACGGCTCTTCCTTGCACTGTAACTCGGTCACTGATTTGTACCATCCCTCAATATCACGCAGTGGCCGTGTACTACTGCTGAAACCGTCACATTTCGTCGTACAGGTTCCTCTCTGATTTCCTACAAGAGCGAAAACACAAAGCAAAACAAATACAAGAAAATCAAACAAAACAAAACAAAACAAAACAAAGCAGCGTGCGCGCGCGCCAGACAGTCAGCCAGCTAGCGGCCAAACAGAGCCCTCTCCCCCTCCCTCTCCCTCTCCCGCTCCAGGTAGCAAACGCCCCCCAAAATACGAAACCTGCCGTTATGAAGCCCACCTTTGCCGCGTAACAAAACTCCTCTACGGGCACGTCTCCGCGGGCTTCAGCATTCCCAGCACCTCGGCCCCAACCCCCGATCCCGTACGTGAATAAACGCCCAGAGTCTCCCCGCTCGCCCTGTCCGTCACTGTCACGCCTTCCTCGTCGTTAGGTGCCTCGCTCCCGGCAGCCCCCTCGTCTCGGAACTGGCATCTCCGCCAAGAATCCGAAATCACCTGTCGCGCTCAATAATTAGTATATATATATATATATATGTATATATGGTGACAGAATCAGTAACAACGAATGGTCGCTATTATCTATTTACAGTGTGTTTACTAGATAGTACTGTTCGTAGTATGCCAGTGAATCACTTTGACATTGTTTTCCCTGTATGGGTGCTCATATTAAAGGGTGGGTGGGGGCATGGATTACTTAAAATACCTGGTGACAAAAAGTGTTAATGAATAGTTTAAACGTGTGCCAAAAAACAGCACAAAAAAAAAAAACGCAATCTGCGCCAATAGGGCGAGCGAGCGACCGGCGCATGAAAGAAAAAGGGCGATCTTCACGGCATAGTGTGCGCAGGCCTCTCTATCTGCAGGCTTATACACAATACGCTCGCAATTATTTCGGCATAATTGCGCATATTTAAGAGCATCAACCTATTAATAGCATAGTTGGTCTTTGGGGAAGATATTTCGAGCTTAGGCAGCATACTAGGGGGGGGGGGCATAGCAGAACACATATGTATGCTCGTTGTTCATCAAAGACCTTGAAACTAAGAAGCACAGAAGAGATGCAAGCCTATCTAGCTAGCGCCGTTCGGCCAGAGGCTCTACGACGAAAAAAGCAGGCGCGGCTTCGTATCGCCGGGTCGTGAAGTCCTGCCATTGGTTGCGAGTTGCCATACTGGCGCTGCATGCATTTATGTCTCTGGCAGACGGTTCCTAACCCTTGTGCTACCATAAAAAATTTCCTACACTAGTTCCAAGTAATTACGTCCCAAAAATATTTTTAGCAATTCTTAAGGGGTTAAAATGTTAAAGCACCTTTTTACTCGCGAACGAAAAACAGGCGTTTTGGGGAACGGGTGGACCGGGGAGGGGGAAGGCGGTAACTCTACTCCTCCTTCCACCAGAGGCGATCGATCGTCACAGCGACTCCTGGGTCCCGGGGGAAAGACAATCCCAACCCAAAAAAAAAACGCCCCAATTTGCGTTCGTTGCGGTAACAACGACGCTTGGCGCACACGGTAATACATGAATTACTCGCGCCCAACGACGTCTATGTAGAAGGTATATGGCTGTTTCTCGGAAGAGGTCGACACCAGCCATCCCGGCACCGCGCCCGCGAAACAAAGGTGGGTGATCTTGCGTCAAGCGGGTTTCAAAGCCCCCCCATGAGTACACCCCCTGTACCCCTGTACTCATCGTCGTATTATGGTATTTTTATGCGAAACGCTGTTTTTCAGGACATGCAAAGCCCCCTCTGTTCCCCTGCACTGTAATCTTAATAGTTTGTGCAGAACGATGGTTTTCGGGACCCGCCCAAACTAGAAGTGAGGCGAGTCACACACAAACAAGTTCACAAGAGCAGTCTTCGCTCCCATCGTCTTAATTTTTGTGGAGAGCGTTTGCTTTCGTCAGGGGCACGCAACAAGCCAAAACTGAGGCGAATCAAGAACAAACAAATTATAGCAAAGCAGTCTTCGCTCCTCCATCATCTTAGGTTTTTTGGGTGTTGAGCGTTGTTTTTTAGGACGGGCCCCAACCAGCAACGAGTCAACAGACAAAAACACAACACAACACAACACAACAAAACAAAACAAAACAAAACAAAACACAACCAAACACAACACAACACAACACAACACAACACAACACAACACAACACAACACAACACAACAAAACAAAACAAAACACAACAAAACAAAAACCAAACCAAACCAAACAAAACAAAACAAAAAACAAAACAAAACAAATCGCGTAGACGATCCTCGCTCGCCCTCCTTTCAGGACAGGCCCCAACACAGAAACGATGCGAGCCACAAACAAAACAAACAAAGCAAGCAAACAATCAAATTCACGTAAAAAGTGGGTCTTCGCTCGCATTCTTTCTCGCTCGCTCTCTACGCACTCTTTCTCGCTCGCTCGCCTTGAGGTGGTCGAAGGCCAAATGCGGCAGATGTTCCACGGGGAAGAATTCCGCCTCCGCCGCGTCATCCCCCGCGCGGGCGTTGCACGAGGACCGGGAAGGGGCCCACGCCATGAACGCCACCGTTACGGTGTGCCCTCGAGGGTCTCTGCCGCGGTCGCCTGGTCGAACAGGAAGAAAATCAAGAGAATGCCCCCGCAACACACCGGAAACCCGTATAGCCCGGCGACAGATGACGGTGCGAGATGGGTTCATGGGTGAGCGTGGAGGGTAGGAAGGGCGGAAGAGGGATACGGAGGACAGGGGGGGGTGGGGACGGGGACGGGGACGGGCAAGGCGGCTGTCTGGTCTACTGTACGAGGGGAGTTCGCCACTCATTTGGACACTATGGCTGAGGGGTCACATGTGTACGATACGAACATATTCAAACCCTACCCCTACCCCTAAGATAATACAACTTCGATAACCATTGATTCCGTAGCACTAGCCTATTTTCCCTCGCACGCAGTGTACTTCAACCATACCGCCGAATAAGTGGTGAACTCTACTGCTGTGCTGTACCGTACCGTGCTCTACCGTGAGGGAGTGAATGGCTCCCTCCGTGTTTTTGTTTTCCCCGAAGGCCTGGCCTAGCACGGTGGACAGCTGCGTGGGTTGTTCGGCCGTCGTCGAGCGCGGGCAAAGACGAGCTTCAAAAACCAAGAAGAGACCCCTTGCCAGGCGGGTTTTCCCTCCCAATCGACCGAGGGGTTGTGCTTCGCGGGGAGGAGGAATGGTGGTGTCCTATATAGGGACAAATTTGCCGCACGAGCTAGCCTCGGACAACAAACGTCGCGGAGAGAATTTCACCCAGCGTCAACTTCACCGCTTTTTGCGACGGCAGGAAGGTATATAGGCGGTGGGAGCTCCCAACATGAGCGAGATATAATTACCAGGAAATGTGCAACCCCAACAAAAACTATTGCTGTTTCCTCTCTTTCAATTGTACAGATGAAGTCTCGATCAGTTTGATTGAATCCACAGTTGAGACACAAAAATATATACCAGGTATGTTTGTTTCGTATATTGAAGCCGAGTACGCATTTCTAGGCAAGAGCCACAGTCCAGAGAGACTCTCGACGCCATCCGTTCGCGCTGACAGCTCTCGCAGAAGGCAAGGCGAACTACACACTATCCAGACAGGATAACACGGACTTGGGGGGGGGAATCAAGCGACACCGGGCTGACGAAAAAGGTTTCCGAGAGTAGTCTGACCCATTCCGAGAAAAGCTGGGGGTGGGTGCCGGCGAGTAAGCCCCGCTTACAGACCCGTGTTTGCACCGCGACGTCCAGGCAATGCGGCTAGGACGGGAATAAAATCAAGGGAGAGGTAAATAAAAATGTACAAACGAATGGCCTACGTTACTTCCACGACCGCCGCTAACTCCAACCCACCGTACGCCCCGGTCTGCACCAACGTGCGGTTCGTCACTCCGGTCTCTTCCTCCAATTCTCTCCTTGCCGCCTCATCGAGGCCTTCGTCCTGGTCCACGAACCCACCTAAGGCGGTGGGGGGGACGGGTGGGGGGGAGGGCAACACGAGGAGAAGAGAACTATGGGTATCTGCCGTTCGCCGCCTACAGGCAGCTTGTCAGTGATGAAAGAGAAAGGTTTTACGGGTCGGACAGATAATCTGCAGATAGATCATCTACAGATAGATCTTCTACAAAATACTTCGAAGTAGATGATCTACAGATAGATCATCTGAGTAGATCATCTAGATCCTCTAGTTACTCACCTGCCGTTGCGAGAGGTTGTGCAGGATCTGTATATAGTACAGATTCAACCCAGGCAACAAGTACTACTGTAGATAGATCTAGCAGATGCTACCGCTCCCGCCTGGTGAAATGAGCTCGATCATACAGATCATACAGATCAGGAATATATATTCCCTGAAAGACCTAGATCGTCAATTGGGAATGATCTGTGTGGTCTGTCCAAGGTATGAAACATGCGGCGGAAATAACGGGGCAGGGGATTTGATACCAAGATTAGTTTTCATTCAGGTAGTCGGCCGGGGAAAACACTACAGTAGCACCCAAGACAATGTCGACAAGAAAAAAGCAAGCAGCAGGAAAACACCAACAAGACCTCGGTATTACGGACGAAACAGATCCGGACGCGGTTGGTACGGAACACACACTGTTGATTTTGCACGCGCCCGGCCGCCCGCCCCTTCCCTCACCCGGCAGCGCCCATGACCCCTTGCACGGGTCGTTCTTGCGCTTGATGAGCAGTATCCACGGCTTCCCCTCGTCCAGCGCATACACGAGGCAGTCGACGGTCACAGCCGGGCGGGGCCAGCGATAACGGTACGGGAGGTTGTCTTCCCCGGCAGCCGTCGACGACGTGGATGACGCCATCGTCAAAGTCGTCGTGGTCGGGGTCGTGACCGTTGCCTGCCTCTTTAGCCTGCTTGTTTCGTGGGCGGCAGTGGGCGTGGCGACGGCGGCGGCGATGGCGGCGGTGGAGGCGGCGGTGGGGTGGGGGGGGGGGGGCGGAGGAGGCGGGGGCGCGGGCGACGACGGCGGCGGGGGCGACGACGGGCTTTCAGTGAGAGGATGTATACTACTGTAGTGTTTTAGCGCTGTTTTACTCGTAGTTTACAGCAGTAGCAGCAGTGACGTACCAGGTATGTACGAAACGGTGCGTTGTGTCGAGTCTCCTATGTATGTTTTTCTCTGACCAGACATGTCCAAGCTTGGCAAGCTTGGGTGCCGTGGCTACGGGAATAGGTTTGGGCACGGCACTAAGCGCTATCGTGTGTGTCCATTGTGTGTATAAATATGACGTGTTTGTGTATGTGTGTGCATGACACGTATGTATGTTCAGGAGTTGTGTGTATGTGTCTAGGAGTTGTGTGTACGTTCAGGTTTGTGTGTGCATCGTTGATTTGTATGTGTCCATGATTTATAAACTTGTGTCTGCATTATCCGAAACTTGTGTGTGTCCATGATGTGCTTTGGGTGTGTCCATGAATTGCGCGTGTGTGGACGTCCATGAGTTGTTTGTGGGTCCATGAATTTATGTATGTGTGTTCATGATGTGTAACCATGGTTGTGTTTGTGTTCATGTGTTGTGTCGATGAGCATGCGTGCATGATTTTGCGCTCGTGTCCACTCGTTGATGGTTTGATGATTTGTGAGTGTTTCGTTTTGTTTTGGACGGTCTCCGCCAACCGATCCCTGAAGCGCGCTCTGAGTTCTGTGGGGTGGGCGTAAGGTGGAGTACGGGTAGCCTCTGCAAGAAAATAAGCATGACCCGTGACGCCGTCCGCGTGCTGGATGGTGAGGGGTGCGTGGTCGTCAGGGGGCATCCTGCTGGGAACATCGCCGGGTTTCCTATATATGTGGATATGGATCATGCGGCGGGTATAGCGCATACCGCTGCTTGCTGCTACAGCGTGAATAAACATCGCACACAGCGGTCACTTTGTCTCTGCAGCTACAATTGAAAGCTACGAACCGTGCGCAAATAAACTTGCATTTCTCCTATATACCAAGTATTATCGTGGTGTCATCTTGGTGATCACCTGGCTCGGGCGCTTCAGCAATGCTGCCCTTAGGCGTAGCGGTTCATCCACGCGTTCTGACCATAGAGTAGGTACAATCGGCTACAGGCGGAGCGCTTTCAGCAACAAGCAGCGCAGGGCAGGAAGAAAGCGCCTCGCTTTCTGGTCGGAGGGGCCAATCGGTCGATTCGCTCATGTTCCAGTAACTCTTCACATATCGGACAGATCATCCATTTCCACTTGATGATCTAGATCTGTCTGGGCAGATAGATTCCTGATCTGTACGATCTAACTCATGTTGCCGAGTGGGAGCCGTATAACACGACATACAG
Source organism: Saccharina japonica (assembly GCA_008828725.1). Lineage (NCBI taxonomy): Eukaryota > Phaeophyceae > Laminariales > Laminariaceae > Saccharina > Saccharina japonica. The sequence goes on along the minus strand of MEHQ01000321.1, from coordinate 567,328 downwards.
TAGGACATATACTTCGTACCTGGTAAGTTTCCTGGGTTGGATCTGTACTGTATGGATCTTGAACAACATATCATAACGACGTGTTAGGGTCTAGATCGTGACCTGCCCAACGTGTGTAACGCTTTCGAGACCCAGTTATATCGACCAAACCTATGCCAGGAGCGTTCTTATCAATCGTCTACTACGGGGTGGGCTATCGTAGTAAGAGTAGTCAGAACGCACGATGGACCCAAAAATCCTACATCCCCCCTAATGTGTGCACACCGTATCAGGTTATGATTACTACCTTTCCACAAATAGCGGCAGGGCGCAGCAGTACCACTAGGCATCATGCTGGGTGCGGATTGGGGACCACCTTGCATTGTAGCTCGGGTACACCCCCTACCTCAGCAGTGCATGAACACGTTGCTTTGTGTTACCGAAGATGTTGTTAAATGTCCCTTAATCGTTGTCACTCATTTCGTCATTTGTTCCCTTCAATCCCTTCACCAGAAGCGCACCCACATTTTTGGGGGACGAACTACTTGGAATTAGTGTAGGCTGATGTTTTGCAGTGTTGAAGGGGGTCAAGGCATACCTTCAACTTCCAAAGGGGTCGAATAGTACCAGTATAATACCTGGTAGAACTCGGTCACCCCAGGGGGCTACGTACCAACATCTGCTGGAAGGAGCCACCGTGGGGCGGGGTAAGGCAAGGGGGAGGGTTACTACGAGGGGGGGGGGCGTACTCATTTGTTGCTTGCCTTCATTTGACCATTGACCACGCATCCCTTTCGAGACGGAGCACAGGGGGGAGGGGGGGGGTACTCATTGTGATGCACGGCCGTAGTCGTAGAACCATAGACCCTCGCGTCCCTACAATGCAAGAACGGAGCACGTCGGGTTTTCACGGACCAGGCAGGCGCTGCTTGCACCAAGTGTGCGAAGTGCCGTGACGTGCTCGGCGGGTCGCATGAAGGACGGGCTGCATTCTATGAATACTAAGTATTGCTTGTGAGGCGGACCTCGGCACCTTGTGCGTACCATATTTTTTTTGCGTATTATACGGATGACAGCGTCGAATTCTTTCATTTGTTTCCTGGTGTGGCCACTTCCAGAGACAGCAATGAGTATGCTGTACCACTGCCTCGTGGGTGCCTGACCCTGTACACACAACCAGGTACGTGACACGACCGCCCCCCTTGTACGTACGTCGTAAGAAGTTGAGGCTCCCCATCCCGTGCAAAAAAACAAGATTTAAGTCCACCACCAGCCATGGTCACCGCCAAAACAAAACCGGTACCCTGGCAGACCCTGATTGTCTAGTGCCGGGTATAACTCACGCAGTGATTGGCGTGTTTCACAGCGTCATTGCCAACCGACGCCAACCCAACCTGCATACTTAGTAGACATAGAAAGGGATTGGGGGGGGAGTATGGCAACGCACAGGAGGCGTATGGGAGTACCGGGGACAACCTGTCCAACAGAGGGATGGAGTCGGAATGGCTATAAACGGTGATATCTGAGGAAGAAATACGATACGGTTTTACTCTCGTTGTGTTTCACGTTTTGTTCGGTATGAAGAAAAGTCAACAGTGTATTTTTGAGCTTCAGTCGGTCTACGGATGAATTATGGAATTTCCTTGTGCGGTTTGGCACTTATCACGGAAACTGCTGTACATACTGCGGAATGCCTTGCCGTTGATACTGGTAGAAAGATAGATGTAAACCAGACCAGGTACCTGGTACCTGGTATACAGCAGTAGGTTATATACCTCCGTATATATATATACGACGCAGAATATCACAAGCTGGACGGATCAGATCACTTGTTCAGATTACGCAGACGTTGTTCACGGATATACATAATCTGTACAAGATTAAGATTGCACGGGGCTGATCTACAGGATCTGAATGATCTGTACGAACAGGTTTCCGCCGCAGCGCCGTGATCGAGGCTCATAACCTGACGGCACTGCAGCAAACAGTGTACGAGTGACGGCGCTGCAGCAGTAGAGCATGCAGTAGCTGGCGCTGGGTACCGGTATGCCCCAACCCACTGATAAGTGCGGTATAGCTCAGGCAGATCGTGATCTATCTGACGTGTGTAGGGATAACATCGCTGCTGCGCCTGCATAAACAACACGGCCAGACGGGCAGTACGAGTATCGTATTATACTTGTGTACCAGTATCATATAATAGCATCCCGGGCAGTCCTGCCCGTTGGGTGGGGCCTCCCCGGGCATTCGCAAAAAGTAAATAAATTCGAATATGCAGCACACCAAAGGCTGTGCCAAAAGGGTGCCTGTGGTCGTACACTGACAGGTCAAACACGGGGCAGCTTTTAATTGATTGCGTATAATGATACTTGAAGCTGGGCACACGAGGACACCCTATCAATCTATGATATGTATGTATACGAGTACCAGAGAGCAGAGAGTAGTTGATAGAATTACGTCGTACGATGATGCACGATATGCGGAGTATCGGGTGCGGCTTGTCACCTGGAAGGGAAAGCGCTGCAGAGTCGAGTCCTGCTTGTTCCGATGATCGGCGTCGAGAACTTCTCGCCGCAGAGAGGTACGAACGCAGGCGAGTGATGCAGGCAGCGGTGGGCGTGGCCGGCGAAAGCGGTGGCCAAGAGATGGAGTGGGGCTAAAGCGCGCAGCATGGATGGGAACTGCGCAACCCACAGCAACCCACCGTAGAACGAAAGAGGGTGATCGGAGATCGCGAAAAGGTCGAAAAAGGAGTTCCATAAAGTTCTAGTTGGCTGTACATGGAGGGTGGAAAATGCAGTCAAGCTTCGCACACACCCAGCGAGCGCAACAAGCGCGCAGCGACGGAGGCTATGGACGAGAAGCAGGCCCGCCAGAGGCTTCTGGAGGGTGGATACTTTGTGGCTCTAGGAGTTCCGCCCGGGGTTGAGTTCGGGATCGATCTCAAGAGCTATGAGGTGCCTGGTGAAGTTTGAATGGATTGAATTGAATTGCCTCGCGATCCACTTCGCTGCTGTGAGCAGCCGCGCTGGCCGACCTACCAAGAGTGTTGCCCCAATAAGACTCCTAGTATGCTGCAAGCGCTCCACGGACGACTCAAGGCACGCCGGTGTCCTCACGTGGCACTGCCCTTGCTCGTGCTTGGTTTGGGTGCGTTAGATACGAGCACTCGCCTGTACTCATAGGTAGCGTTTTCGGGTGGGTGTCCACGGGACTGTCGGAAATCATTTTAAACCTCTCGGGTCTTGTGCCGACCACGACAACGACGAGTACAGGAACAGCGTACAGCATCAGTGCTCGCTAGTGGCCGGAACCTTATCATAGCCAGCGCTCGCGTTAACAACGCCCCGGGCGTTACTGCTGTGTGAGCGGTTCAGTTACGAAGCACTTTTGAAGCCCAGGCACAACGACATTACGTATTGCGAACTAAAAAACGGCAAGTAAACGTGCGGCCTAATCAACGGTCTTGGAAGAGCGTGAAGCGCCGCGGCAGCTATGATAGCAGGCAGCGGTGCAAGTCTCGTCGTGTCGCGTTCTGTGCCGTGTTACATACATTCGAGAGCATCTCAACTCTCCACGCGCGTTGCAACTTCGGATGCATTCCCTACAAGCAGCCCGGTCGTGTGCCTGATTCTGTAATACGAGCCATTTACGTACCAGGTAGTTCTTTCGACATGTTGTCCTTCCCCTATGCAGGCCCAAGCAAGTCCCAAAGAAACCAACCGTTTGTTGTATCGTAAGACCACGCTGCGAAAAATGAACCCCTCTATTCTAAAGTAAGTTGTCCCATAAAACGGGGGTGCAGTTGGAAAGGTGGACCCCTAGGCGCTACTTCTGAGTACGAGTACATGCGAGTATTTTTCAGCCACAGGACCACCAAACGTCCCCGAGCGTGCTTCGGGGGTAGGATGTCCCGCCCCAGCCGATAGGTTAGGTTGCGCTGTTCAGCACATAGACTACTGCTGTGCCATGCTGGTATATACTTAAAACAAGCGTATAGGTCAAAGGCGAAAGTACGAGTATAATCGCCCGGGTCTGACAGGTGGCCTGAGGGTGATCGACACGCTATTACTAAGATAGTAGGCACGGGGGTCTGCGACAAGTTATTTTGCAACACTGCTCCCCCCTCCTCCCTGCCGCTTCGATGTCAGCCAAAACCCACTTTCGCCCCCAACCCCC
>MEHQ01000321.1:502134-563147 GCA_008828725.1 Saccharina japonica | reverse complement strand
CCCAACCCCCACCCCTCACCCCTCGCCCCGTGCCCGTCCTGCGCATCGAAAAAATGGAAACCCTACGGCTGGCGGCAAGTGCAGACGGGAGACCGGTTCAAGGGGGTGAAGATGATCCCCCCAGGCTTGCACTTCGTCCACTGTGGCACGGGCGAGGGCGAAAAGCAGGTTGGTTTGTGGTTTGAACCTTTGGGAAACAGTCCACACACCGCACAGAGTACGATCTACAGACAGATCATCTACAGATAGGTCATTTACAGCTACTGTAGATCATCTACAGATGGATCATGTACAGATAGATCATCTAGATCATCTAGAACCTATCATGCCGTTATGAGATGTTGTGCAGGATCTGTGTAAGTACAGATCCCACCCAGGAAACCATGTCTTAAGATCATGCAGGTTGTACGGCTCTCACCCGGCTACATGAGCCACTGTTGTAGAACCAACTGATCATACAGATCAGGAGTATATCTGGCCTGAAGGATTTAGACCATGCAGTGAGAATGATCTATATATGATCTGTCCCAGGAGTGAAATAGTCGTAGGTTGTCGGCATCGATCGAGCTGCTTTGCTGCGTAGCTTTTTGTACTGGGACTGGCTGTGCTGTTTTTGCTGCCTGCGTTGGGTGCAGATGCGGGCATCTCGTTGTCGTTGACGTTGCTGTCGTTGCTGTTGCTGTTAATGCCTTCGTTGTTTGTTGCGGTTGTTGCTGTTGCTTGTCTGTGTTGGTGTTGATGTTGCTGTTGCTGGTGCGTTCACTGTTGCTGTTGTTTTCGTCGTTGTTTTCGCTGGTGTTGGTACTACTGCTGTTGCTGCTGCTGTTGTTGTTGACGTCGGTTCGCTTGCCGCCTGCCGCGTTTTTTAACGGGCAGCTATCAGAGCACACGCGTCGAGCATGCGGTGGCGCAGCGTTGTTTCCCGGCTGGCATCTGTAATGTGCAGATCCTACACAGCATTCCGTAACGGTTGATTAGGATCTAGATTATCTACAGTAGATCGTGATCTGTAGATGATCTGTCCGACTTATGCTAGGGTTCTCAAGATATTACAGCAATGGTCCCTCCATAGCGCCGGTATGCGCCAGCCAACAATAACGGCACTATACGTAGCGGCAACCGGCACTACTCCGCACACTACTATATCACACTGGTCGCCCCCATCTGTACCAAGCGCTTCCGCAGGCACTATATATAGCGAGAGTAACCGGCACTATAGAGGGACCACTACTGTAACGCGAGCCCACCAGCCAACAATACCGGCACTAGACGTAGCGGTAAGCGATTCAGCGCGGCACTGTATATAGCGAGAGCAACCGGCACTAAAGAGGGACCACGACTGGCTGTAACTCGGCAAATGAATCGGTGTGATCCAGGGGCTCTTCTTCCGAGCGGCGGCGGGGTCGGTGGCGGTGGCGCAGTGGGACGCCGAAGCGGAGGACCTCGTGGACGCGCAGCAGTGCCTCCCCGAGGGCGCGCTACGAGCGCTGAGAGAGTCGGTGCTGCGACTCGAGATGGACGCCAATCTCGGGTAAGTACAGGCCACCACTATTTTTTTGGTTTGGTTTGGTTTGGTTTGGTTTTTGTTCAGATTTATTCATTTTGGAGTGTTTAGTTTGGACGGGGGGAGAGAAGGGGAGGAAATCGGGGGGGGGGGAAGGGAGGAGAGGGTGGGGGGGGGTTGGACGAGCGAATGTGTGTGTGCTGGTGCGCGCGTGTGTGCTGAATTGAGTGCTTGTGGGCTTTAAGAGATGAGGGGACATATGGCAGAGAACCATGTGGTTGCAGTCCGCCCGCTTGAGAGCTCTGGCGCTGTTCGATCCGGTCCGGTAAGGCTAAGATTCGGTAAGGTTCGGTTCATTTCGATTCGGTTCGGTTCGGTTCGGTTAAATTCGACCCGGTAAGGTTCGATAAGGTTCGGTTCGATCCAACGTTCGAACCTCGACAACTGCCTTGCTGTTCGCATGATTGGCACAAGTAGCTACTGGATGCGGGCACCGTCGCCGCAGAGATCACGAGAGGGTGTGTTAGGCTACTCCCCCACCCGGAATTGTAGGGATGCGAGGGTCTACCTTGTTACGACTACGACCATGCATGCCATGAGTACTACCCCCCCCCTGCGCCTTCCCCCGCTTCCCGCTACCACCGCCCCCCACAAACCCCCCACCCCCCCCCCCGGTACCCATGTATGCCGGGGTTTCCATGAACAGGCCTTACCCGCTCGAGCAGCGGGCACCCTGGCTCAACCTCACGAACTGCATGACCGACTCGGTCCTGGAAAGGTGTGGGGTGCCCATCGGTGCCAAGGTTCTCGCGGGATCGTCTGCAGCCGAGGAAGGAGAGCCGGGGGGTGCTGTCGGTGCCCCCGGCGGCGGCGCCAGCGGGGGAGGGGCGGGGGCTGGCATGGAGATTGTCCCGCATTTCCCGCACGTGGGGAGGGTGGCCCAGTTTTCCCAGCTTCCGGTGAGGCTGCTGTGGGGTCGGGGGGGGGGGGGGGGGGGGGGGGGGGGGGGGGGGGGGGGGGGGGGGGGGGGGGGGGGGGGGTGGGGGGGGGATTTGCACGCCTCGAACAGATCATCGATCGCCTTTTCGTGATCTAGATCTTTCAAGGCAGATATGTTCCCGATGTTATATGATGTAGCTCAATTGTTGTCGGGTTGGAGCCGTATGTTCTGCATGGCGTACGCCTTACGGCACACGTTTCTTTGGTTGAATCTGTAGTGGGTAGATCCTGCACAACCTCTCACAGCGGCAGGTGAAGAACTAGATGATCTACTGTAGACAGATAGATAGATAGATAGATAGATAGATAGATAGATGGATAGTTCCGAGGTGTGGAATGTTGATACGGGTGAGGCCCCAAGGGTGCTCGTGTTTTAGGCCTAGCGGTCAGGTGGTTGTGCCACATGTATGATATATACGATAGCTCCATTGCGGAACTCCTTTTCAACCGAGGTATATATCCTGAATTAAGTGGTTGTGCCATACTGGTGATATATATATATACAAGGGGAATGCCGCCGTCGGCCCAGGCCGCCGACGAAGCTAACGAAGGAGGATGAAACTTCACAACACGCAAACGAAACTTCAGTGCTGGCACAGAATAACTTAAAAGTGACGTGCTATGACATGCAACGACCCTTCCCGAGCGAAACTTCGAAGGTTTTGACAGGAACATGACCCGCAAACGATTTGAGCTGGCATACTTGGCCACGGTGAGCCCACGAATCACTGAAAAATAACACACCGGCGCCTGAGAGCGCAGAGCGAGGAAATAGTGGGTGCAATCTTCTTATATTAGTAATACATACCAGGTATATAGCTCCATTGCGCAACTCTTTCTGTGACCCCGATAAAGTATGCTGATGAACACAATTTCAAGCGTGGTTAATGATCGTTTTCGCGTCGTGCTTCCTCCGCCGCGCTCGCCACTCTCCCCCCCCTACCCCGCCGCCGCGTTTAAAAACAAAACACGCCCGGGGGGGGTTGGGGGGGGGAGCAGGTGCGGTCGGCGACGCATCCCTTGCTCGACGGGGCGGGCGTGGCGTCAGGGGCGCCGATTGACCCGCAACATCTGACGAAGATTAACATGGACGGAAGTGAAGCGCTGCGCGGGTTGATAGCCTCCAGTTTCAGCGGAACTTGGGTGAGTGATACTAATATACCATATGTTCTTGTTGAGGAGAGGGGGGGGGGGGGGAGACAGCAATGGGTTTTACTATGTAACTGCCTCGCGGATGCCTTACCATATTAACACTACGTGATACGACCATTCCCCTTGTGCGGAGCGAAGGTTCTCCACCCCGCACAAATGATCTACTCGACCGCCAGTCTTGATGACCGCCAAAAAAAAAAAAAAAAAAACGGCATCCTGGTTGTCTAGCTCACGCAGCGAGTGGCGTGTTTTACAGCGTCGTTGCCAACCGACGCCAACCCAACCTATAAATATATCATATTTTTATAGGTGGGATGAGTTAGGGGGGGGGGGTATATTCGTCATATTTTTTTCGTCTCTTCTTGCTTTCAGAAGTCCCGAAGGAGCACAGATCGAACAGAACACAGCAGTCTAGATTATGTACTGTAGGTCCCTGTGTCTGCCTTTATGAGATGCTGCGTAAGAGCCGTTTCGTGCAAGGTCCCACCCCGGCGAAATATGTGCGTAAAAAACAATCGCGGTATGTACAGGTCCCAGCCGGCAACAGATGATTACTTATCGTGCAAATCGTTTTGTGTATTGGCGATCTATGTATGCATCTGGCCAGGAATATCTACTGTGGATCGTGAAATGGGGATCTGACCTATCCAATGTATACAGATCTGATCTGATCTGTCCAATGTATGTATGCAGATCTGATATATCCGATGTGTTTGCGCAGATCTGATCTGCTCGATGTATATATGCAGATCTGGTCTGTCCGATGTATGCAGATATTATTTGTTCGGTGTATGCAGATCTGATATGTCCGATGTATGTGTGCAGATCTGACCTGTCCGATGTATGTATGTAGATCTGATATGTCCGATGTATGCAGATCTAACCTGTCCGATATATGTACGTAGATCTAATCAGTCCGGTGTATGTACGTATGCAAAGGAGTTGCCGCTGTCGGCACGCGTTCGCGTTCCGCCTGTCCTTGCGATACTGAAAAAAAACTGTTTATTCTCTTCGTTTTGCCGCGGTTGTTTTTTACTACCGTCCATTTTTCAGGCGGAGCTCCTGGGCGAGCTGCAACTTTCTTTCGTGCTCTTCGTGTCCCTGTCTTCGCTGAGGGGGTTTCGACACTGGCAGGCATTATCGGCTTTGCTCTGCCGGTGCGGAGATGCTCTAGCAACCAACCCCGCGTTGTTCACCGCCTTCATTCGAGTGAGTCAAGGGGGGTAATTTGCTACCATAAATGTTATCTCGGTTTGCACGCTAATGTCAACATCAAACAGGTATTATAAAACGGCGAGAGCGACATACACCTGGTATATAACTTGCAACTACCCGCAACCATGCTTGCTTACCGCCTCCGAACGATTAGTTCGGGTTGCGGATTCGTGTGTGTGTTTTTATAGAAGTATGATAGTTTCGGCTCTCACTTATCAGCTTCATTCGCGGAATTATCGGCTTCATGCGGGGAATAATCGGCAACGTTCGGGGACGTTTTGGCGTCATGCGGATACTTATCGGCTTCATGCGGGGAATTGCCGGCAACGTTGGGGGATATTTCGGCGCCCTGCGGGGACTTATCCGCTTCATTCGGGGAATTATTGGCCTCGTTCGGGGGATTATCGACCCTATTCGGGGATTTACCGGCATCATTCGGGAATATCTCGGCCTTTTTCAGGTTGTATCGGCTACCAGTACATAGGGGGGTATATCGGCCTCATTCCGGGATTTATCGGCTTCGTTCCGGGATTTATCAGCCTCGTTCAGGGTTTGTCGGCTTCATTCGGGTATTTATCGGCCTCATTCGGGCATTTATCGGCTTCAATCGGGGATTCAACGACTTCATTCGGTTATTCGTTGGCTTCGTTCAGTGATTTATCGGCTACATTGGGGGATATCTCGTCCTCATTCGGGGATTTACCGGCACCATTCGGGCATTTATCGGCTTTGTTCGGGGATTTACTGATCTCAGTCGGAAATTTGTCGGGTTCATTCGGGAATGTTCCGATCTCGTTTCGGGGATTTTTTGTCGGCTTTGTTCGGGGGTTTCTCAGCCTCATTTAGGGTTTCACCGGCTTATTTCGGGAACGTATCGACGTCTTTCCGGGAGTTGTTGGTCTCATTCGAAGATTTATCGGCTTTCATTCGGCGGGTTATCTGCCTGTTTTCGGAGATTTATCGGTTTCAAGTCAGGGTTTTATCGTTATCATATTCGGTATTTACTGGTCTCATTCGTTGACTTATCGGCTTCACTCGGAAATGTACCGGCCTCATTCGGGGATGTGTCGGCTTTATTCGGAGATGTATCGGCTAATTTTGAAAGGGTTTTTTTTTTCGGGCGGAACCTGCGCCCGCCACACGGTCCCACCTTCCACCGCTGCACGACCCGGCTTTGCCGCGGTCCCATCGCCGCGCACGTGCTGCAGTTGGCTCCGTACCGTTGGTGTACACCTCGTCGTGGCGCGTGTGCACACCACAGATCATCTACAGATAGATCAGATAGATCATCGATTTTCACTTTCATGGTCTAGATATTTCAGGGCGGATAGGTACTGATGCGTATGACCTGCCTCGTGTTGCCGCGTTGGAGCCACATAATCTGATCTGTACGATGTAAGACAGGTTTCCTGGATTTGATCTGTGCTTATACAGATCCTTCGCAACATATTATAACGGCAGGCTGGCATCTAAATGATCTAGCTGCTCTACAGATAGATCATGATCTGTGTGTGTGTGTGCGCTGCTGTTGCGCTGGTTTCTGTCCCCCCCTCTCCTTCGACGTTGTCATCGATGGCTGGTGATCGAGCTACAGTAAGTAGTATCGTGTGGAGTTGGTGGAGAACCGTAAGTCCGTACGATGAGGATTATCGTACCGCGTAGTTGTGTGTACGGTCAGGCACCCGCGAGGCAGTAGCATAGTATACCCATTGCTGTCTCTGGAAGTGGCCACACCGGAAAAAAAAAATCAAGCCATTCGACGCTGTCATCCGTCTGCACGAAAATCCGCCTCATAAGCGACTCTTAAAAGGATGCAGCTCACCCTTCATGCGACCCGCCCGAACACCTCACGGCTCTTCGCGCTTGGTGCAGACAATGTCTGCCTGGTCGACGAAAACCCGACGTGCTCCGTCCCGGCATTGTATGGATGCGAGGGTCTATGGTCATAAAACTACAACCATGCACGACATGAGTACACCCCCTCCCCTGACCCCTGACCCCCGCCCCTCAACCCAACCCTAAACCCGTGTGTGCTATCTCTTTTTCTTGACGACTCTTGGCAGATGCTCCACGCGCACCTTAAGCTGGTTCCCGAAGACTTCTTCGACGTCGAGCTGTCCAAAGACAATTTCCTGGTGCCGTGCCTGTCCGCTCTTGTGCAGGTACCATCAGTTCCTTCCTTCCTTCCTTCCGTCTTTCTTTGAAGTGGGGATAGGGATAACCCCCGTTTAGGACCCCACTCCCGCTTTCGAGGGAAATTACTTGGAATTAGAGTTAAATATATGTTTATGTACAGTGCAGAACTAAAACCGGTTAAGGTGGGCGCGCAACCAGAGCACTCGACTACTGTACGTAGGTCGCGATGCTTGTAGAAGAGCAGTACATAGAAGTCGCATTTTGTTTGTGCCGTTTTTTGTTGTTGTGTGCGTTCGCTGAACGGTGGATGCTTTCGTATATAGCCGTCCTCTCTATAGCGGCTCACAACCGACCCTGGCTGACGCCCCGCACTCTTCACCCCCTCCCTCCCTGCCTCATCCTCCCTCCTCTCATCAGTCCCCCCACCACCCCCCCTCTCTCTCTCTCTCTCTCCCCTCCCATCGCTCACAGCTCTTCTTTTCCCAGTTTCGTCCGCAAAAAAACAAAAAAACATCGATTAAATGCCCCGGCAACGCAAACCTCCTGCGAATTATTTTGTTTTCTTATTTGTTTTTCTTTCTGTGATCTATTATGTACTGTCTATGAAGCCTGCCTGATACGTCTGCTGACCCCTGCGCTCACGGAGCCGGCAAGAGGCTGCTCTAAGTTTCGCGCCAAGGTTCGGGCTGTTGGGGACGACGGGCAGCCTACCTGCGACTCCCACACCCCACCCAAGCAGCAGCAAGCAGACAAGAGTTACACAAGCCAACCTCGGGCCGAGGCTCCGAGCGTCGGTGTCGGCAGGGCGCGGGGCGGCGGAGTTATGTGGGTGGGGGGGGCGGTATAGGGGGTGGGGGGGGTGGGACGCGCGAGCTGCATGCAGCTGGTATCCGCAGGAGACGATTTGCATGCCGGGGTGCCGCTACGAGGGGTGTTGTGCGACCGTAATCGCAGTATGGGGTTGGGCTCGGGGAGGGGGGCAGGTGTACTATGTCTGCAGGCCGTAGTCGATGCGCATAGACTGCCGGTCGCCCCGGTAGATAGTGGTCAGCTTCAAAGGCTACTATCATTGGTACCCAAGTATCGAATCCCACCTGGTGAGAGATTTTCAGCTTTATTTGAAAAAATCAGAAGGAACCAATTGCTGAGAGCGCCTTCGTGGCGTGGGTAGGCGGAATCCGACGCAAGTCGACGAGGGAAGAAAGTGCTGAAATCTTCTCGCGATAAAAATGCAAGGCAAGTACCGTAGTGGGGAGGGGGGAGAAGAGCCTACTTTGTGACCCCGGATCTGAGTTGCGACTAAAGAGGGAGAGAAAAGAAGGGCGAAGATGATAAATGGGATGGACAAAAAAACAAAAAACTCGGACCCCTACAATGCCATGGATTGAGCACGTTGGGTTTTCACTGACCAGGCAGACGTTGCTTGCAACAAGCGCGCGAAGCGCCCGTGAGGTTTTCGTCAAGTCGCATGAACGGTGGGCTGCACACTACTAAGAGGAGGGGGGGGGTTGTTGTCTGGTCGGAGAAAACAAATGTCGCGGTCATTTAGATCGGCAAGGCATCTATCTCCCTCCCTTCCCGTCTCCTTGCGCTGTTTTTTTTTTTATTGTGGTCTGTTGCCCATTTCCTCCCCCCGCCCCTTGGTCGGTGAAAACCCGACATGCTCTGTCCCGGCATTGTAGGGATGCGAGGGTCTATGGTCATACGACTACGGCCATGCATGAAAATGGAGTACCCCCGCCCCCCCCCGGCGTTTGTTTCCTGCTCATTTGGTTTCCCGAGCCGCGTTCTCGCGCTTCTGTGTCTCGTTCGCTGACGACGGCACCTTCCGGACACCTGTCGCGCCTTGCCGAGTCCGACCTCAACTTTGGCTTTTGTTCTGTCAGGCGCTCTTTTTTCGGTGGATGCACTCTCGTGTTAAATTGCCGAACCCGTTCTTCCCGCTCGCCTTATGTACGTATGTATGTAAGTGGTGTATATCGATTGGCGAAAATGTAACACGTTTGTTTGTTACAAAATCCGTCACGTTTCGCGAAAAATGTCACGTTTTGTCACGGTTGTTTGTTTTCGATTCCTGACGTTTCGCGAAAAATGTCCCGTTTTTTTTGTTTGTTGCGATTGTGTGACGTTTTGCTTTCCATTCGTTAGAAAACGGCGGCTAAGGCACGCCCATCAATGATAACGACCAAAACCTGTCGCTTTTCCACTCCCGGCCTCCCGCTCGTGCCAGGTGCTAAGGGTGTTGGGCAGCGAAGCCCTTGGTGGCGCGGACGCGCAGCAGTCGACCTTGCAGCCAATTCCTGGAACTCCTTTGGAGGCCGAGGAAGTGCCGGAAGTGGGGCCCGCAGAGCGAGAAGGTGTGTGATTTGTCTAACGCCGCCAAAATCGATGAGCTAATATATATCAAGTTGGATGTTTCGGTCAGGGTGGGTAATGGAAGCAGCGTGCGGGGATAGGCTTGCGGGGAGTGTTTGTGACCTACGGCCTCGCCCCCCCCCTGTTTCGATCCGCGACAAATTAATTAAGAGCTGACTTTCCCGCCCTCTCTATCGTTCGTTCCGCGAAAATTTTATTCCGCAGGCCACACGAAGCCCGCCGCCAGCTGCCCCGGGCGGAGCGGGAAGGCGGGAATAAGCCCGGGCCCGGTCAACCTGTCCGCTCCGTCAGCGGAGCACTCACAGCGATGGCGCGACATCGACCGCCTCCTCTCCGCTTCAGCGCCGCCGCCGCCGCCGCCGAACGACACCGAGGCGCTGGCTTCTCCTTCAACGCTCTCAAGCGCTGCCGCCACCGCCACCGCCACCGCCGCCGCCGCTGCTGCCGGTTCTGGGGCCGACAGAGGCAGATCACCCGCTGCTCCAGCACCACGAGCAGAAGATTCGGTGGGAGCGCCAGCGCCAGCGGCGGGAGCGGCGGCGGCGGCCGGCGGGTACGCAGCAGCTGCTGCGAAACGTTACCCGCTTCTCTTCGCGTCGATCGGGGAAAAGGAGGACGTTATGATGGCGGCGGCGAGACTCATGGCCTCCGAGGGGGAAGCCCCGGCCGGCGGGGGTGGGGGCGGCGAGGCGTGCGCCGGAGGAGCCGCGGTGGCGGAAGCGGTGGCGTTTCTGGTGGAGGCTGAGGGCCGAGAAGATGGGGGAGCTTCCGCCTGGCAGTTCACCGCAGGGGCTCGTAGCCCGTCTCGCTAGAGCGTGTACCTGGCACTTCACGCATCGGACAGATCATCGATTCCCATCAGCATGATCTACATCGTTCAGGGCAGATAGAGACCCCCCTCATCTGACAGATAGATCGTCGATTCCCATCTGCATGATCTAGTTATTTCAGGGCAGATAGATGCATTCCTGGTCTGTGTGACCTAGCTCATCATGTTGCCGGGTGGGAGCCGAATAATCTGCAGGACCTAGGACATATATTTGAGGCAGAGTGGTAGCCGTCAACCCTTTCAGAACTGCAAAACTTAACTCACACTAATTCCAGGTAGTTTGTTTCCAAAAAATGGGAGACCGGTTCTTAAAGGGTTAAAAAACCTGACAAATATGTATTGCTTGCGGAGGTGACCAACCGCGTGTCAGCGCTCACGCCGCTAGTGGACCAAGTGCTCTGGTACAAGACTAGCCGGGGTGTTTTTTTGGGGATAGACTCCCCGGGAGGAACAGGAATGGTCTGCCCTTATGTTGGTTTAGGATCCGTCACGGTATATACGTAGCGCGCGTATCGTAAGGCAGGGAGCCACGGCTAGGAATCTTCAGGTGGTGTTGCTTCCGTGCTGTGTGCCGTGTGTGGCTGCTGCTGCTGCTGCTGCTGCTGCTGCCTGCCGCGACTTGGGGTTTTTTCATGCTGCAAACTTGGTGTGGCTTGGGTAGTGTAAATTCCAGTACATAGATTTTTGCGGAGTGCTGATTGGTTGGGAGCGAGCTGGAGTGCGTTCGCTAGATTGCAGCATTGAATAAAGCGGGTAAGGCAGACCGACGCATTCGGATTTATTTTGCTTGTAGAAGCCCCTAGGTGGGCAAAAACCTATACCAGGTACCAGGTATAATAGGAGATTGTGGAGTGATTATTTCACGGGAGGAATAGTCGCGGTGGGGCAGTTGTAGCAACCCCGCCCTCCCTCGAGGCGACAACGGTTACCACCCGTTCCAACCATAGGTGATCGAGACATACCCCCCCCCTTGCACAATGTGCGGGGCGTGAGAAAAATCTTTGTAGAGACTGGAGCAATGCTATTAATAGCAAACCCCCACAAGGTGTCTCAACAACCTCCCCATTCGGTACGAATACGCATAACGGTGTGCTGCGTTGTTCAATGTCTCCACAAGGATTTTGTTACGCCCATATCGTGCAAGGGGGCGGGTGAGGGGGGGGGGGGGTGACGCGCTCTCAATTGGCGGCCGGCAAGACCGCCCCTGGCATAATTTTGGCCTCTAGATACACTTGGGGTCTGAATGAGGTTAGTCAACAGGCATGCCCACAGGGGGGGCGCACGACAACAAACGGCAAAAAACGACAAACGACTCACCTAAAAAGAGCTAATAATACTACTTCGTATTATCACGGGGAACCATTGTAAATAGAACCTACTACGTTACACACAAAAAAAACTCTATATTTATAACTTTTGACCAGCCATATTTTGTCCTATTTATTATGGTCCTCCGTAACAGTAAACAAAAAACTGCAACCATTGGGGTAGGATTGCTCGGCGGATTGACGAAAAACGTGTTTGTTTGTTTTTTCTTCAAAACGTTGTTTTTTCATCGGTTTCAGGCGCCATCCGCGGTAAATAAAGCGTCCCGGGCCCTCCCCAGCTCGAAAAAAAGCAAAATGAAAAAAAAAAAAAAAAATGGTCCTCTTCGAGAACCCCAAAACCGTCGTTTAAACAAATGGGCAAACAAAAAAAAAGGTTCGGATTGCCTCGAACTGTTTTTGTTCACCGCATTCCCGAACCTTTTTTTGTTTCCCCCACCTCGCCAATCGACCCCGCTTGGTCGATTTAGGGGGGGGGGGGAGCCACCCAGAAGCCACCCAGAAGTTGCTCAGACAAAACCTTCGAGGGGGAGAGGGGGTACCTGGAGATGTGTAAATACTAATACTTGCAGGTCATTGTACTACCCCTGGCGTTGCAGGCTTGTAACTCCGTACACAAGACAAACCTGATCACGGATTCGAGATCTCCACCCCAAAATTACCATACACCCTGAAAAATTCAGTTCGATCTGGCCTTCTTTTTTCAACTCGGGGGATTTTTTCGGTCCATCCCCGCTTTCTGCGTTTTGCTGAATTACTCATAAGGATCAGGGAAAACCAGTTAAAAACCCGGCAATACATATACCATGGTACGAGCTTTTGTATATTTGTTCTTCGAATACGTTAAACTCATACCCTCGTACCTTAAGTAGGTCGTGATTTGTTTTTCAGACCTTACCCGGGGTTTTTTCATCACCACCCCCCCCCCCCCCCCCCCCCTCAAAAACCGGGACGCTTTACCGCGGATGGCGCCCGCGGTGGGTAGTGGGTCTGTGGAAGTATTCAAGATTTTCGACGAGATGTTTCCAAAGCCGCTATCACGAGGGACCAGAGGAAATAGGGCCTACGATTACGGTACACACAAAAACCTCTTAGTGTGTTTCGCTATTTTTACGAACAATCGTTGGTCCTACTTACTGCGGTCCTCCCTGACCCATTCAGAACTGAAAACAGATGTCCTACACTAATTCCAAGTAGTTTGGGCCCCAAATTCGTGGGACCAGTTCTTAAGGGGTTAAATGATACCAGGTATAGTTTTGTTTTGTGTGTGCTCCTCTTGTATTTGTAGAAAATCAGCTCGGAAAATCACCCAAGGGGGTGTGTAATCTTATCACCCGGTGTGACATACCGTACCCCCCCCCCCCCCCCCCCCCCCCCCCCCGTGAGGGGAAAAGTGTGACGGGCGAGGAAGGCGAGGCGAGCCAGTCAAAAAAAGAAAAACGAAAAATTGAAAACAAAATTTTACGCCGTAAATTGGAACGAAATATACGACGAGCTGAACGAGTAAACGAACCAAAAAAAAAAAACACAAAAAAAAAACGAAGCAAAAAAGAGCAAAACTCAGACCAAGTAAGAGCCTAAGGACAATTGAACCCTACTGCTTGCTGAGCCAACGCCGCCACCAACCATCATCGCCGTCCGTCTGTTCGAGCTCACACACTGACTAACTGCGCTTTCTTGTTGTGCTGCATAACAGAAATCGGGGGAAGGGACAAACAAAATGCAACCGCTTGATGTCTGCCCGTGCTTGTCGTCCTGCGCTAGCTTGTGCACGTTACGTCTGCTAGCTTCTTGTTTTTCCTACGCTATGTATCTCTTGCGCGTATTTTATCATACCATACCACCTGCAATCGGAGTGAACAAAACATACAACAAAACGTACTGTAGTATATACGTAATACGCCAAAAATAAACAATAGGGAAAGAGTGCACACGAAAAACACCCTCCCCCTGCAATACACGCACCGCCCGAACATACAGGGCGCGAAGCCCGAAAACTCGTCCAGCCCAGCCGGTTTTCCGGTACCCACCGGAGGACGCCAACCACTCGCTGCACCTGCACACTCTCACCACAAAAAAAACAAGCACATACATTCCGCAAGGGAGACCCTCCTGGGGACTTCTCTCGATAAAAACCATCAAACGTGAGTTTGGTAGGGTACTTCGCAAATACTTTGGGGGTACTCGGGTATCTACTCGACTCTGGGGGTACTCGGGTATGTACTCGACTATGGGGGTACCCGGGTATTTACTCGACTCTGGGGGTACCCGGGTACCTACCCGACTCTAGGGGTACTCGGGTCTCTACTCGCCTCTGGGGGAAACCCGAATCTGAGGGCAGGTATGTACTCAACTCTCGAGGTACCCGGGTGCGTACTCGACGCTGGGGGTACTCGGGTATCTACCCGACTCTGTGGGGGCCCGGGTACCTACTCAACTCTGGGGGTACCCGGGTATCTACCGAACTCTGGGGGTACCTCGATGCTTACCCGAGTATGACCCGAACAACCCAGATTTGACACCCGGGTACCCCAGAGCATATACACCTCGGGTACCTACCCGACTCCGCGGGTATCCGGGTACCTATCCGACTCTGCGGGTACCCGGGTACCTACCCGAGTATGACCCAAACAACCAGATATGACACGCGGGTACCCCAGAGTATATACCCTGAAAAACAAACCCATGAAAACCACATCTGTCTCAAAATACACAAAAACATCAAAAACGGAAATTAACGTGTCGACCGCCAATAGTATAATTACCTGGTACGTGCCTAAAAAGCAGTCCCACCCACCATTACCATGCCTGGGGGGGGCGGGGGGAGGGGGGCGGGAGAAAATCACGGATCCCGCAACGCTTGCAAAACCTCGTCTAAGAGCGCATCGAGGAGCGACTCTGGGGGTGGCTCCGACGCCGGGGACGCGGAACCACCGCCCCCTACCCCTAACGCCCCGTCCCTGCCGCTGCCTTCTCGGGCGCGCGACCGCGCGCTGGCCACACTCTCCCCGTACCGCCGTAGGGCTCGCGCCACCATAGCGACCGTCTCCCCGGAGCCATTAAGGACGGACTGCGGGGCCGCGGTCGGCACGGCCCGGGCCGCCGTAGTTACCGCCGGGAAGGCTAGTGGCGGCGGAGGGTTCTTAGAGACCTCGGAGGCGTTCGTAGAAGGCGGTGCCGGCGCTGGCGATGCAACGGGAACGGTGACAGCAACAGCCGTAGCAGCAGCAGCAGCAGCAGCAACAACACCAGCTGTAGCAGCACTGTCATCAGCTGTGGCGGCACCGACATCCGTATCTTCAATAACACCCGTAGCCGCAACAGCAGCAGCAGCACTACCACCACCACCACCACTACCACCACCATCACCAGTAGCGACGGCGGCGGCAGTAGCAGGGGTCTCGGCAGCGTCGGACCCGGCTGCCGCCAACACCGTCGCTGTCGAACCGGCATCCTCATCCAACAGGGGCGGGGCTCCAACAACTCCGTCGGTAGCGCTTCGCGGCAAGCCACCCTTATCGGCAGCGACACACGCTACACCCCCTGCTTCGACAACCGAGCCCGCGGCGGCAACTTCAACTGCGGCCGTGGCTGCCGGAGCTCGCCCCCCCTCTTGTCCGAGCCCCCCGGCGCGACCTGCAGGAGGCAAGGCCGCGGGCGGGGGTGAAACACTCCCCTGCTTTCCACCGGGGGCACCGGGGGCCCCGTGGCCGCGGTCGCGGTCGCCAGCGCCGGCGCCGGGGGGACACAGCTCCTCGAAAGCATCGGCTGCGTACGCCCACCGCTGTGCAAAAAACAATACACACACACACAACCGGGGAGGAGGAGGGAGGAGGAGGAGCGAAACGTACAACGGGGGGGAAACGTGTTAACAGCATACACGTACAGTAGCTGTCGCTATTTTAGGGGGTTGTTTGTAACTGTCATCAACTTGTGTGCGTCGGTGGAACCCGGATGGTCGGTCGGTCGGTCGGTCGGTCGGTCGGTCGGTCGGTCGGGCAGTCGGTCGGTCGATCGGTCCTTTCAGCCGGTCGGTTCAGCCACCATCTCGAAAAGGGGTGCCTATTTTTTTGGCGTCGTCGTGGTTGAAAATTAGAAAACTCGCAGCATTTGCTCGTAACTATTTTTTACATGTACGTCGCATGTTGCAGAAGATGAGGGTCGGCGGAGGAACTCGCGCAGTCGTCAACTTGTGTGCGTTGATGGACCCCGGTCGGGCGGCCGGTCGCTTCAGCCGGCCGCTTCAGCCATCTCGAAAGGAGTGCCTATTATTTGGCGTCGCGTTAAAAATCAGGAACTCGCAGCATTCGCTCGAAACAATTACACGCCATGCGTGTAGCATGCTGCAAAATATGTTGTGGGTCCGCGGGGGGGGGCGGGTGTACTCATGTCGTGCATGGCCGCAGTCGTATGAGGGAGGGGGGGGTCTCGTTTCGCCACCAAGGGAAAACAAACAACGAGAGAGGGCTGACCTTGGCCTCAGATTTTGACAATAAAAAAAAAACGACGACGACGACGACGACGACGACGACCGCTCGGAAAAATTCTCGGAAAATAAAGATAAAAAATCAAGAGTCACTGTATATTAGTGTGGACTGTCACCCAGTTTGTTTGAGGCTGAGCCATATTCGTAGCTCCAGGCAACCGTAGCCCAGACTGCATGGCAGTCTATGCAGTCTATGGGTGCATGTTTCAGGGGTAGGGGCAAGGGGAGGTGAGCATCGTGCGTCACCACTTACAACCTTGGTAGGGGTCCCCCAGCAAGGCGGTGGTGTGCTATGTAGAGCAATATGACGACCGCCTCATAGGGGGAAGCCGCCTTATTAAATCCAGGTAATGAGTGCCATTCCTCAGTCACGCCAAGCGATTTTGACCGCCTTATATCAGGATACCGCCTTACTCAGACCGCCGTACGTGGGCACTACGACCGCCTTATAGAGGGTAGCCCCCTCCCACACACACACCCCGGACCGTCCAAGCGAAACGCTTCAAGAAAATTCCCTCCAGGTACCAACCTAACCACCCAACCACCCAGCCGTCCACCCACTCACCAACCAACGCGGCAACCACGGCACACTGCACTGGCGCCTCGAAGCACTCAACAAGCTCACCTTGCGGAACCCCACACAAGACCCGCGGCGACACATCTCCTTGAACCTGTGCACCTTCATGCAGAACCGTAGCGCGCGCTTAACGTCCAGCGCATCCAGCACCACGCCACCCGCGTCGTCGACGAGGGCATCAACGCACCCCGCCACCTCTGCCACCGCGCCGTCCGACCCGTCTTGCGCGCTAGAATGCAACGTGCTCGAGCGCAGCGCGCTAGAATGCGGCGCATCAGACTGCGGTGGCGGTAGCGGTGGCGGTACCAGTCGTGGTGGCGGCGGCGGCGGCGGAGGGGGGCGCGGAGACCACAGCGGGCGGAGCCTGGTGAGAGGCGCCCTTTTGAACAGCCCTGATGTGCTGGGGACCACCGAGGTGGGGGTGGTGGGCCGCCAGCCGAAAATACTACCGCCACCACCGCCGCCCCCACCAACACCGCCATCGCCATCACCATCACCATCATCACCAGGGTGCCGTTTTTTTTTGTTATTTTGTTTGGCGGTCACCAAAGCTGGCGGTCGAGTAGATCATTTGTGCGGGGTGAAGAACCTTTGTTCCGCACAAGGGGAATGGTCGTATCACGTAGTGTTAATATGGTAAGGCGTCCGCGAGGCAGTTACATAGTAAAACCCATTGCTGTCTCCGGAAGTGGCCACATCAGAAATCAAATTAACTCATTGAAGCTGTCGTCCATATGCAAGTCCGCCTCAGAGGCGGTTCTTAGCAGGATGCAGCTCACCCTCCATGCGACTCGCCCAATACCTCACGGCGTTTCGCGCTTGGTGCAAGCAATGTCTGCCTGGTTGGTGAAAACCCAACGCGCTCCGTCCCGGCATTGTAGGGATGCGAGGGTCTATGGTCATATGACTACGGCCGTGCACAGCATGAGTACACCCCCCCCCCCCCCCCCCCCCCTGCTCCCGCAACAGCGTCAACCGCTGTCTCCTACGTACGTAAAGCCGCGCAATGAGCGGGAAGCTATGTACTGGAGGGGTGGGATGTCTACACCCGTTCCTGGTTCCAATGACGCCACCAGGGGAGGGTGTACTCATATCATATTCATGCATGGCCGTAGTCGAAAGTGACCTTAGACCCTCGCATCTCTACAATGCCGGGATGGAGCATCTCGGGTTTTCACCGACCAGGCAGACATGAAGGGAGCCAGACAGAAGAAAGATGGAGGAAACGAGGAGGGGGGGGCCCCCCGTCCCCCCCCTGCGAATGCCTCCCCTGCCCGTATATAACATAGCAGGAGGGAGGAGGGGAAAGAGGGGGCGGTCAGTCAAGGGGCCAAAGTGCGGGGTGTTGCGTATGTATGCTATGTACCGGGTGGATGTTTAATGCGGACACCACGTGGGGGGCTACTCATGCCATGCATGACCGTAGTCGCATGATCGTAAGACCCTCGCATCCCTACAATGCCGGGACGGAGCACGCCGGGCTTTCACCAACCAAGGCAGACATTACTTGCACCAGCCGCGAAGCGAAACGTGGGGTGCCGGGCGAGTTGCATGAAGGGTGAGCTGCATCCTACTAAGAACCGCTTGTGAGGCGGACTTGCATATGGATGACAGCTTCAATGAGTTCATTTAAATTTCCGGTTTGGCCACTTCCAGAGGCAGCAATGGGATGTACTCGGGAAAAAAAAAACGGACGTAAAACCTTGTTTTGTTTTACCTCGTCGCACACCATGTGTTCCGCCACGGACATGTACGAATCCTCTGCCGCCTGTCGGGCATGGCGCTGCAGGTTTCCCACCCATGCCACCTGCTTTGCACGACTTTCTGCTCGGAACTGTTTACGGGGCGAGTTCGAAGCGGGGGGGGGGGGGGGGGGGGGGGGGGGGGGGGGGGGGGGGGGGTGGGGAGGTGCTCAGCTTGCATCAACCGAACACCGTTTCCCACAAAACACGGGATGCAAAAGCTTCTGCGCTACCAGAAACTACCAGGGGCCCGGAAAACAGACAACTAGAGTACTGGATGAACAGCTTGTGCCCCTTGCTCAACAGCGCGCCTCGCGTCAAGCCGACCGAAGAGCAATCAGCGAGCGGAGAAGAATCCGAGTAACGGACCGCGGGACCGAGCTGAACCGAACCGAACTGAGTTGAGGTGAACCGAAACGAAACCAAATCGAACTAAACCGAACCGAAGTGAACTGAAGCCACGCAAACCCAATCGAACCCAACCGAACGGAACTCAACCGAATCGTACCGCCCGCATCCCACTGTCCTATTAATCAAATCGAGACAAATTAAACCAAACCGAACCAAACCAAACCAAACCAAACCAAACCAAGCCAAGCCAAGCCAAACCAAACCAAACCGAACCGAACAGAACCGAACAGAACCGAACAGAACCGAACCGAACCAAACAAAATAAAACAAGACCAAAGAGAACAAAACCGAACCGAACCGAACCGAACCGAACCGAACCGAACCGAACCGAACCGAACCGAACCGAACCGATCCGAACCGAAACGAGCAGAAACAAACTCAATCGAAACCAACCGAACCAAACTGAACCGAACCCAACCAAACCAAAATGAATCGAAACCAACCAAACCAAACCGAATCGAACCGAACCCAATCAAACCGAATCACCCTACCCAATCAACCAAAACCAAACCGAATCGAACCAAATCGAACCGAAACCGAACCGAACTAAAACCGAACAGAAACCGAACCAAACCGGACGTTCACAACTTCGCTCCCACTCACCAAGTGTACGCGGTTCTGCGAGCGCAGCTCGAAGCAGTGGCTGGGGGCCTGAGACACCGCGCAGGGGGGACAGGGGGAAAGGAGGATGAGGCGCGTGCGGAAGAATACAACAAAGCAGAAAAAAACGCGAGGTCAATGGGGGGGGGGGGCGTAATCATTTGTTGCTTGCCTTAGTCATTTGACCATTGACCACGCATCCCTTTCGAGACGGAGGTCAGTGGGGGGGGGGGGGGGCTNGCCACCACCACCACCACCAACACCACCAACACCACCAACACCACCACCACCACCACCACCATCACGACCACCACCACCACCACCACCGATAGCGCTACCACCACCGCCACCACCGTCGTGTGCTGTCGCCCCTTCCAGGGCATCGCAAGCTCGGCCGCTCAGGGCGGCGGAAAGCGTGCTGTTGAGACGTCGGCATCTTGCAAACTCCTGTTGGGGAAAGTAGTTCACGCATCCGCACATATCAGACCAGATCAGATCAGATAAGATAAGATCAGATCAGATCAGATCAGATCAGCCTTGGGACAGATGGCGATGTTATAAAAGTAAAACAAGTCAGAATTTGTAGACCAGTCTGAAACCTACACAACCCGCATTATCACAACAACCTTGAGAAAATGAGTTTTGAATAAAATCTTGATCTCACAAAAAAAATGCCCATATATACGCCAACTGTCGCGCGTGTTCTATACTTTCTGAATTAACCTTTTGAGGGAACAAAAAGCGGAACGGGACGTGACAGAAACCCTGGGGCCCCTCTCTCTCTCCTTTATCGCCCTGCCCACCCGAAAAAAAAAAGTCGGGTACAGCGGTAACAAAATCGCGTTATATGCCGTTTATGCATGATATGCGACCAAGGAATCTACCGTCGCCCTCTTTTACAAAAAGAGCCCTCTCTGTAAGAGAGAAAAAAAAACACAAAAAAATCAACAAAATCACAGACAAAAACACGAATTTCAACAAATATACCAGAAAACCAACAATGGAAGCTACGGTAGGAAAAAAAACAAAAAAAACAGCAAAAAGCATGAAAACACACAAGTCGCGGTGATTCCTTCCTCCCCTTTCCCCGCCCACGCCCTCCCCTCACCGTCACCGAAGTTCGAGAGATGGCGCGAGCGACGCACGGCACCAGAGGCAGCGAGAAGCTGTGGCTGTTCCCTTTCTTGCTCATGCATCGCTGCTCGCTCTTGCTCCGCAGCAGCCACAGCCGGTCGTCCTGAAGCCACCGTGAAAAAAAAAAAACATGATAAATACTTACGTAGCCGGAAAAAAAACTGCAAGTCTAAAATAAACAAAAACAAAACATTAAAATAATAAAATAATTAAAAAAAAAACATTTTACCACCCCCAAGATGCCATAAAAAAAATGTTTTTATTTTCATGCTCGTCCAGGCGTCTTTTGGCCTTTGACGTGCGAAAAATAATGTAGAGGGCGGTCAGTCCAGGGGTCAAGCTGCGGTCTCGCAATACGGAGTAACACAGGAATCATAACTAAATACGGTGTGTACACATCAGGGGGGATGTTTGATTTTTGTGCCCATCTTGGGGTTTTGATCACTTTTCTTACTACATATGCCCACCCGGAATAGCCCTTCAGATCAGCACAAGCAGTAGGGTTGGGAAGCTATGATATTCCAGCTATGTATACCTACGTACGACTGTTTTTTTAATACCGGTACAGTAGAACCGTGACTCAGAGGCAATTGTTAAATGTTTCAACATTTTGAAAAAAAAAACGATACAGTCTGTGCGGCGTACCAGAGGGGGTGGGGAGGGGGGTGGGGCGGGGGCATGTGGGGACGGTACCGGTAAGTATGGTCGGTAAATCCTTCGTTACATTTGATTGGTTGAACCACAATCTACTTACAACAGTACCACTCTAACCACAAAAACATGAGGACCGTTTGGTTCAAACACGCAGGGTGTCGAGACCCTTTGAGGCCGACAAGCGGGTAAGGCCCGAAAGGCAAAACGGAAGGAGGTGCCAAGCAAGGAACCACCGAGAGCCCCAGCGGCCCAAACAAGCGCAAACTGCCGCTAAACGCCCCCTCCCTCCCCCCCTTCCTCCCTCCCTCCCCCCCCCCCCCCCCCCCCCCCCCCCCCCCCCCCGCCTCCACTGACCGCAAGAATGCACCAGCGCCTCCGCCACAGGGTGGAGTCCCTCTTGCTCTTCTTGAGGAGGTAGCCGCAGTAGTGCCCCTGCCCCAGGCCCCAGAGGCTGACCCACCCTGCCCTCGCCTCGTCCTCCGAGGTGTCTGATCCAGAAACCTGCTCGAGAAAAAGGGAGAAGAAAAAAGAAAAAAACAAGCAGCAGCCGTCATTACCACCGCCGCCGCCGCTACCGCCAACACAGATACCCGACAAGGGTTACTATTCACACCGACACCGATATAATACCGACAGACACCAGTGCCGGTACCGCTGGTACCGACGGCGTCGATACCGATACCGACGACACCGACAACGACACTGATACCGACGGAATCGACACCGGCGACACCCGATACCAACATCGATACCGATGCCAATACCGATACCCGATATCGATACCGATACCCCATATCGATACCGATATAGATGCCGATATCGACATAGACGGCAACGACATGGATGCCGATTTAGGACAACACCTACGCCAATTTCGACGGCAACGGCGCAGACAACTATACCTACACCAACACCGATACCAACACCCAAAACTGAAGGCATTGACGACATCGACACCAGATACCGACGGTGCCGACACCGATACCAGTAACACCGACGGAACCACCGACACCGACCACACGGACACGTATCACCAACATCATTACCGACGGCACCGCACCGTTGAACCGACGCAGTCACCGATACCGATACAATTACCGACGGCACCGACATCGATGCCGGCATGGACACCGCTATCGACACCGACGTTCTGATATGAACAACGAAATCAACACCGACATCGAAGGCACAACCGACGGCACCGATACCGATACCGACACCGACGGCATCGAAGCCGAGACCGACGATACCGGCATCGATACCGACAGCAATGACATAAACACCGACATCGACATCGATATCCATGACACAGATACCGACGGCATACTGATACCGACATCAATACCGATGGCACCGACACCGTCGATGCCGATACCCACTCCGACACAGATGCAAATACCGACAGCAACAACACACACCGGCATTGGCCCCGACGGTATCGACATGAACATCAAATTCAAACCGACCACACCGACACCGACCACCGTCTCCGATAGAGACGGCACCCATACCGGTACCGACACGTACATTGACACCAACGACACGGACGAAGACGTCGATACCGACGCAGGCACCGATACCGACGGCACGGACACGCTGACACCGACACCGGCCACCGAAGCACCGACACCGTTACCGATACCGAAACCGATACCAATACCGATACCGATAACGATAACGATACCACTACCGATACCACTACCGATACCGATAATTATACCGATACCGATAAAGATACCACTACCGATACCGATACCGAAATAAACAAAACGACGCCGACGCCCAAACCGACGGCATACAAATCGACATCGATATCATGCCGACGACACAGACGCCGATACCGACGGCGCGGACACGCCGACACCGACACCAAAACGCCAACACCAACGTCATGTAGACGCCGATACCGACGGCGCAGACACCACCGATACCAACGATACAAGAAAAATGTCGACAACGCCACCGACATCGACACCAACACCAACACCGACCGACACCAACACACCACCATCAACGCCCACGGCGGGACAAAAAAAAACGAAACGCCCCAATAAAAACGAAGCTCGGACGAAAACAAAAACGCGCTCGAACTCTCTCACCTCCACCTGCAGCTCATCCGCTCCGAGCGCGGGCGCCCGTCGGTCTCTATAGATCCAACGCGACTTCCACATCAAAGCCCGCCTTGCCCCCCTCCCATTCCCCTCCTCGTCTATGCCTCCTTCGCTCCGCGACTCCCGCCCTCCTTCTCTGCTTCCTGCGTCGGCCGTTCCCAGTCCAGCCCCCCGATCATCGTCGGCCCCGCCTACCGTTCCTCCCCCAGCACTGCTAGCCCCAACGCTTCGTTTGCCACCATTTTCCCGCCCCCATCCTGTTCCTGCTCCTCCTGCTCCTCCTCCTCTTCCTCTTTCTCCCCCTCCTTGTTCTCCACCTCCTCCTGCTCTTCCTCCCTCTTCCCTCCCTCCTCCTCTTCCTCCTCCTGCCTCCCCGCCCGCTCCCCCTCCCCCTCCTCCTCCCCTCTCTCCAGCTGGCAAGCTTCTTGTGCAGTCACTACCACCATCACCCTCGCCACCACCACCACCACTAGCGGCAACCGCAGCCGCAGCTACAGCGACGTCTTCCCCCGCTCCCGATTGCGACAACCGCTGAGGCATACCTAGCCGGAGCTCGCCAAGGCGCTCGTCGGACCGAAAGGTATGCAAGATATGCCTCACGCTAGCGTGGCCCGCTTTTTTGCGCGCCCTATTTTTCGAGATCGGGACGAGAACGTGTAGGACCCAAGAGGCGATAGCAAGGGGAGGGGGGGGAGGAGGGGGTAGGGGGGGGAATAGGGCAGATTCAGGCGGGCTGGGGGAGGCACTCGCGGCGGCAACGGCGGCTTGAGACATGACGGTATCGTATTCGCACACCAACATCGGTGAAACTATTGAACAGCCTCAATCTTGCCCTTTTTTCGGGACACTCGCCGCGGTCGATGAAATCAGCAGAGCCTGGACGGTTGCCCCGACCCCTATAACCAAGCTGAGACGGTGAGTATCACGGTTGGGGAACGGAGGGAGGGGATTAAACAAGTCCAGGACACAAAAAACATAGGTTCGACTCGTACCCCCGGGCCCACTCTTTCCGTAACCCCCCCCCCACCTTCCCCACCCCGAGCGGCATCCCCCTCGAGACCTCCAGACAAGCCCTAAGACAAGATACCGTCACGCAGCCACCCTTCACCATCCTCTCTTATTTTCCCCCCGCTCCCCCTCCTTCTTTCGCTCCCTCCCTCGCCCTCTTTTCTCCCTCTCTCCCTCTCTCCCTCCCCCCTCCTCTCCCCTCCCCTCCCCTCCCACCCTCCCCTCCCCTTCTCTCCCTTCCCACCTGCGTCTCCTATCGTCTCGCCTCCCGACATCTCCCGCGTGAAAGCTCTCGGTCGCCATGAGCATATCCTGCCACCCTCCGCCCTCGTCCGAGCTAGACCCGCCGCCACCACCACCACCACCGCCGCCGCCGCCGCCGCCGCCGCTACCGTAACCGGCATCTTCGACAGGGCAAGTCCGAGCGTAGACAGCGATGAGGACGTGCTCGGCTTGTTCGGGTTGCGACTGCCGAAGCTTGTCCCCTATCTTTCGGCAAACCTGCATACAGGCAGGTTGGTAAGACCAGCATTACGGGGGACCATAGTAAAAATAGGACCTACGGTACATACCAAAACCTACCAGGTATATATTTACCTATTTTTAGTAACAATATTTGGTCCTATTTACTACGGTCCTCGCGTAATAGAGCAGTTAACAAGCAATATGGTTTTGGTTTTGGTTTGAAGAAATGGGGAGTTGGTGAAATTTTTGCCGTTTACGGGATGGATGTGGGGGAAGAAGGGGGGGGGGGGGGGGTTCATGGCCGTAGTCGTATGACCATAGACCCTCGCATCCTTACAATGCCGGGGCGGAACACGTTGGGTTTTCACCAACCAGGCAGACATTGCTTGCACCAAGCGCGAAGCGCCGTGAGGTGCTGGGCGAGCCGCACGAAGGATGAGCGGCATCCTACTAAGAACCGCTTGTGAGGCGGACTTGGTATATGGGCAACAGCCTCCAATGAATTGATTAGATTTCTGGTGTGGCCACTTCCAGAGACAACAATGGCCATACTATGTATATGCCTTGCCATATACCAGGTACACACTACGTGATACGATCATTCCCCTTACTCATTTGTTGTTTGCCTTACGACTACTTGTAGCCATTTGACCCTTCGCCACGTATCCCTTTCGACACGGAGCACCGTTCCTGGCACCGTTCCTACTCCCAACAGAGACGCCTTCAGCATTTGGGGGGGAAAGTGGGGTGGGGGGAGTTGATAACATTACCGTCTACGGATGTGACACGGGGGGGAGGGGGGGAAAGAGAAAGGGGGAGGAGGGGGGGGGGGGACAGCGTTGTCGAATGTACTGGTTGGGCGTGGGGGAGGAGGGATAGGAAGGTGGGGGGCAGAAGGAGGGAGGAGGAGGAGAGAGGGTAATGTCGTGGCCAAGCCGGAAACTCATATTTTGGGTTCTGCACACGTCGTGTTCCCATCCAAACCGAACCAAAATCGATCGTTTATGGCAGACTGCGACTGGAAGCACACCTCAGCATAAACACGAACGTTGCAGCCGTCAACCACAAACGCAATCATGCCGCGCGTGGCGGCGGCGGCGGGGGAGGAGATAGCATCCGACGCAAAAACCCACCCAAGCATAAGCGGCGCGATCGATTGGGAGTCGCGCCGACCGCGCGTCAATATTTTCTCGCTCGCGTAACATCACAAACGCCCCGGGTGGGCGCGGGCCGGCGAACGAGAAAGACAAGAAATACACAAACATGAAGAGCGAAATACGCACGAAGAAAAACAAATAATCAAAGACGGAACAATAACAACAACATCAAAATCAAACCTGGCCAGCTGTTGTTGACGGAAACACGCGCATGTGCAAAAACGAGGCGTGAGCTCCGGAAATGAGCACCCTGATCACCACCCCAGCGGGGGCTGCAGGGGACGCCATATCACCCACCGCCTCCGATACTGGTGCCGCCTCCTCCCCAACCCCAACCCCAGCCTCCGCCCCCGCCCCCGCCCCCGCCTCCGCTCCCGTCTCCGCCCCATTTGTATCTGCCTTTGCAGCTGCCTCGGCCTCCCTTTTCCCAGTTGGCACCAGCTCCGAGCTTGATGGGTTTGTACAGCCAGGGTCGCCGCCACCGCCACTGCCACCGCCGCTGCCGCTGCTACCGTTGTCACTGGTACCGTTGCCACCGGTACCGTTGCCACTGGTACCGTTGTCACTGGTACCGTTGCCACCATTAACGGCGCTACCGTTGTTGCTGCTGCTGCTGCTGCCGCTGCTGTCGTTGTTATCGCCCAACGGTTCATTGCCGCTATCTCGCTGCTGCTGTTGCTGCTGCTGCTGTGATTCATCACCGGCGTTTATACCGGCGGTGTCAGGGGCGGCAGTGGCGGTAGCGGTACCTGGGACACCATTAGCCGGGGTCCCTGTCTCCCTCTCAGCCGCCATCCTGGGGTCAGTGTGAGCTGCAGCGGTGGGGGTGGTGGTGGTGGTGGCGGCAGCGAGAGAGCGCAAGCCCTGGAATAGGGTTCGACTAGCGCGTGTCGATTCCTGGGATGTGGCAGCCGTCACTCCCATTCTCCCCGCCTGTTGAGTGGCGCGGAGGGAGGGGAAGGGGGGGGTCGGGGGTGTAAGGGCGGGTTTAGGTAACGCCAGGCAGGCAGGAAGCAAGCCATGGGAATGGGGCGGGGGGGCGCGGGGGCGGGCCGGGGTGTAAGGGGGTTAGAGAACGGCGGCAGGAGGGATGCAGAGAGGAATGGGGGGGGGGGGGGGGCGCCGGCAGGAGCCAGCGGGCTGGGCATGGGGCGGGATGGGGGGGAGGGGGAGATGAAAAGCATGAGGCGGAAGCTGCGGGAAAGAGGGAGCCGGAGTGGACAGAGACGATAGAGAGAGAAAGCGCGAACACTTACCTGTTACTCTATAATAATAACGCCACATAACCTTCTCCTGCTGTGTGCACGCTGCCTTTCAGCGTGCCTTCTCATGTGCCTATTATATTCGATGGAAGCCCCCCCTCCCTTCTTCTATAAAAAACACTGCCCCTCTTTTCCTTCAAGCCAAACCCCATCCAATAAAAATACACCCCACCCAACCAAAAGTGCCCCCGTCAATGGTCATATGACTATCGGCCGTCGCACGACATGAGTACACCCCCCCCCCCCCCCGCCCATGTCATTACACCTCACCCCCAAAAATCCAGCTTTTCTTTCTACGAAGATAAAATACACCCGACACATGGAAGTACACACCCCTTTCCCACTAAACACCAGCAGCAGTACACCCCATAATCAACCTGCCGCCGAACAACCCGCGTTCGAGTTTGAGGCAGTGGCACCTCGAAAGGGAAACGCACGCGAATCGTCATCACCATCATCAGCCACCACCCGCAAGACCAGCACGACCAGAACGACCAGCACGGACGGCACGACCGGAACGACCGGAACGACCGGAACGACCGGAACGACCGGAACGATCGGCACGATCGGCACGACAGGCATAACCGGTTAGCGGCGATGGCGGTGGTTTCTGCTTCCCCGTGACGCGTAGCGGTGACCGCGGGTTCAGCTTTCCGGTGACGCTCTGCGGAAGACCGATCGACACGTTCGGTTGGGACGTGCGGCGCCGGCGACGACGGCTCCAACGGCTCTTTTCCTTGTTGAAAGTCTGCCGTCAACGGTTCTTTCCGTTGCTGAAAGTCTGCGTCAGACCTACGGAGAAGTGTTTTTGTGTGTATGGATAATAGAGCGTGTTTGTTTGTTTTTTTGTTGTGCTTGGAATGTTTTGTGTGTTTTTGTGTGTTTTGTGTTTGTGGTGGGTGTGTTTTGTGTATGTTGGGTGTGTTGTCAGTGTGTTTTTGCATGCCGGACAGATCATCTACAGATAGATCATCTAGATCTTACCTGTCGTTATGACATGCTGTGCAGCATCTTCATAGTACAGCTCCAACCCAGAAAAACGTGTTCCAGATCAGCAGGTTATAAGGCTCCCACCCGGCAACATGCGCTATTAATAGGCCATACAGATCAGGAACCGATCTGCCCTGGCAGGTCTAGATCAAGAACTGAGAATGATGTGTATGATCTGTATGATCTGTCTGTCCGAGGTGTGGTATGTTTTGTGTGTGGTCGAGTTGTGTATGTTTGTAATTGTGCTTGTGTTTGCGTCAGCCTGCGTCTGTTCTTTTTTGTGCTTCTGGTGAGGATTGCGTTTGCGTTTGCGTCGTTCTCGGTTCGCGTTGCGTTTGTGGCGTGTCCGTGAGTGTGTGCGTATGTTTGTAGTGTGTGTGCCCACACCAGGCGACAGGCGACCCTCGTGCCGTTCCACTCGACCCAGTACCAGGCAGAGCAGGCACACACCGGGTACATCTTGACTAATACTATTCGAAAGTGTGCCCAAGCCGTTTGTGTATGTACCACGATTTTTGTTGCTACAGAAAACCACTCGTAGATTGAAGAACTTTCCGGCAGTCCTCCCTCAAGGAGCGCACCACCAGAAAACCAACACCAACGTATAATATCAAGCTTAACATGCTTATGAGGAAACCGCGGTTTGATCCCTTGACTGGCCACCCCTCAAAACTACGAAACACTACGAAGGCAATTAAGGCCAAAAATGGGTCTTGCACGGGCAAAGAAAAAAACGGTCTTCTATACGTACACCATATTTGATTCCAAGTAGAACGACAGACAGCCAAGCCGTCGCCGCGGCGCCACGCGCGGTGAAATAATGGGCAACCTACTGGAAAACGATTTCGTATCCGGCCTATTTATACGGGAGATCGCCAACGTATTCGACGCTATGGTATGATGGCCATTTGCGTACGGCACGGATTAAACTAACACTACGAGAAGTCTAACCCTAAGCCAATCAGATCAAATCACCCACCCGTCAGCATGGAAGCCACTTTGCCTCGTACACGGTTAGTGTGTGCCAACCATGGTTGTCGAATAAAGGGGTGAGCCCTTACTGGTTCGACCGCTATCATCAAACAAGAAATATACACTGCAAAGAAATTTCTGTTGTGAAATAAAAAAAAGGCGGGAAGATGCTCCGCTGCGACTCGGAAGACAAAAAGACAGTGCCTACGAACACTGGTTGGTGCAGTCCCGACCCGCAGGTATATGCTGATGTTTCAAGAGGGCAAAGGTAACATGACGATGGTTGACGTTTAGATCGGCGAAGCCTACGATGGTGGGCGTGGGTGGTGACTGCCAGCACCGACAGTCAACAGCACTGTTCATCAAAGCACTAAGAACGCACACACGAAGAGCACGTAAGAGCACTACGAGCTCTAAGGCCCTACGAGCTCTAAGAACTAAGGCCGAGAGTAATAAGCGCACAAATAGCGCTAATAGTAGTAAGAGCACAAATACCCCTAAGATCACCAAGAGCACTAACAGCACTAAGAGAACTGAGAGAACTATGAACGAGTAATAGCACTGAGAGCAACAACAGCACTAAAAGCACTACGAACAAGAACGACCAGAGCACTGAAAGCACTGACACCAAGAGCACTTCAGAGCGCTGGGAGCGAGCACTAAGAGCAATAAGACTACTGCAGTAGCACGAAAAATAGCACCGATAGCACTAAGATGCCAGCACGCCCAGATACGAAGGTATGATAAGGTGGCACGGCTTCCGTCCATCGGTTCTTCAATGCGTACTCGCTACACGTAACGAGTAACACGTAACGAGTAACAATAAGCAGCAGCGGCAGCGGCAGCGGCAGCAGCAGCAGCACCACCACCACTCCGTCACCACGAGCACCAGCAACAGCAGGAACAGCAGCTCTGCTGGATGAGATGGTTGGCTACTTGCCAAGTCGCGAGTCGCGACGCGAGGGACGTGGTTTCTACTTTGCGCGTAACGGCCTCTCGCAGTCCGCTCGCCATAACAAGCGTGCACATGGCTACTGGTAATGCTGCAGTGCCGCAGAAGAGACATCATGTAAGCCCACGCATGACATATACCTACATACAATGAAAGGGCGTCCGAGAAGCTGAGAGTTCGCGCATGCTCGTATGAATACAAACGCACAAAATACGAAACTATGAGTACGTACACGAGTATACTGGCACACCTGGTATACGGTGATGCGAGCGTGTCGTGAAAACAGTGCCAGGGTGTCACTTCTATCTCCTGACTCGTCACCCATCACACTGTCAAACGCATTACTCGTATATATACTCCGAAGTATACGACTGGCTGGCTGACTATCGGCCGGCTATATTCCCCAGCTAAGAAGGGGGGTACGTGTGATATGCATTTGATAGCGGGAAACAAAGAAAAAGGCACACGTCACCACATTGCCGTTGTTGCTGTCGATGTTTTCGCAGTATCTTGACACATAGTACAGCACGCCCCCTAGGGCGAATTTCCAAGCTGCTTTTTTTTGTCGTCTGGGAGAGAGCAAATGCCAAGCGAGGCGTATATATGAAATATTTCCAAGGCCACCTTTCCTGTTGTGCATGCCCCTCTTGTTGTCCAGAAATTTGGCTTCGAAATGCGTCCCAGGGGGAGGGGGGCATCTTGCGTGCTATCTACGTATACGGTAGCTCATCGGCATATGCTAGTCCCTCATCACCAGGGTTGCGAACAGAAAACCGAAAGCCGTTTTTTTCTGTCGGTTTTCGCAAACCGAAACCGAGCGCTTTGGGTGTCGCTTTTTTTTCGGTCAACACAAAAAGAAAAAACCGAACCCAGAAAACCGAGTCGTTTTTTTTCCCTGTCCCCTACATCAATATCGCCTACATGTACGTATTGAAGCCCCATTATGTATGGACAGCCCTTGGCAGCACACAGCACGCAGCAACGGAGCAGAGCATTACGGCAACAATCTATAACGCGTTGTATACGTATAGGAAGTAGTATGACATCGCACCCCCTGTCTGGTTTGTATGTATATAAGCGTACATGATTTATTAATCGAGAATAACATTTGTATATGGCAAATAGTATGGCATTGTGCCTGGTTTATATACCGAAGTAGGATGTAGTCTGCGCTTGACACCATTTGATCATGTCACATGATACCACCACAAGCACAGCAGTATGGCCTCTCTATATAGCTCGTACTATGCAAATACGAAGCAGGAAACACTCGTACACGGGTCTGCACTGCTACTTGCGCGCACTGGCTACTGCTGTACCTGGCACGACGTAGGCGTTGGTGTCTAGTGTGCTGTCTGTGTCCAACTCCGCCAATGCCGGACACGACTACGTATACAATTACAGGTGAGCAGCAGTACCAGGTACCAAGTATATAGTAAGAAAACGGCCAACAAGAAAGGCAGGCTGACATTTATAGGGACCTAAGAAATTCGAGAGTCGTTATACTGAATTTAGTGTAGAACACACCCTTTCTCAAATAAGAAATCCAGCCTGGGACAACGTTCCTGTTTCTTGTTAACTGGTGTCCATCTATATCATAGGTCGTACTCGTAGGTGTCTGGTATACTGCTGGAATACAACACTCTTGTCTGAAGTGCTGCCGACATCTACTGAAGTGTGGAAGCGACAAAAAACAAGCAGCTGTCTCAAGATGCTGCCCGTGTGCTCTTTATCTATCGTGGCCTACCACACACGCGGCAGTGGGAGCGGGGGGAGAGAGGCTTGCAGAACGTGATGCTGCAACAAGCTGTAAAAGACAGCGACAAGCTGGTCTGGCCAGCGGGACCAAATCAAATCAATCAACCAAATCAATCACATCAACCAAAGAGTGAGAAAAACAATCAAACCAAACCAACCATGGGAGCACAAAAAACGATAGGGCGGGTCAAGCCGACGCATAACCGAGCACGATATGTACCACAGCTAGCAGGCATACATACGATGTACCAGGCTTATGTAAGAGCTACTGGTGTACCTGGTATATGCCTATACCCTATACCTCGTATGGCTATACCTGGTATGGACGAAGAATAGGCTGGGGGGGGGAGGGGGGTGACGCGGGGACGGCACAATGGCCTCGTATTATCGTATACCAGGTAGCTTGAAAAGCGTCAGCAGGCGATTGAAGATTGAAGGCAGATATGCATCCTTCGAGAGAGGCCAGGTCCAGGGACACAGGGAGTCGTGAATGCTTCAACGTAAGCGAATCGGGCACGCTCGGCTACAACTACACGACTACCTGGTATTTAGTATTTACCGCACAATTGCTGGGTAGAAGTCTAAGCAGACAACAGCAGCAGAGCAGCAGCAGAAAGTGCAACACAGCACTCTGCTGCTTGACGTTCGTAGCAAGAACATCGTCCCGAAGCAGCAAAACAAGTAGTTCCCCAACAAAATGCAAGATGGCATTTCCGCCGAAATGATCGCAGTGTGGCGCGCCTCCTACCTCGGCCACGCGTACTCCTCCTCCATCGTTGCAGCCTGCGAAGGCTAGGTCTCACCTCTTCCCAGCCGGTGCTGACATCGAAAGGAAGACTCACCATCCTATGGCCATCTTCCCTGAAGAAATCAGATTCCAAAGGTTTGCTATAGAGTAGGAAGCCTTACTAATGCGGGATGAATTCATGCCTTTATAAGACAGAAAGTGGGCCGTGGCGCAGCACAACAAGGTGCTGTTGCTTGTGACCGTGGATGGCTGATATCCAGAGCTCGCTGCGGCGTCTCCAGGATTCAATCCGCGGCCTTTCGGATGCGAGCGCTCTGGTCGGGGCGGCGGCCGTCAGCGTGCATTCTGGAGCAGACGAAACCAGCGATCCCGGCGGAAGCATCTTTGAACATGTAACGTCTCCCAGCAACAATCTAGGTGGATCGCCGTCGATCGCTTCCACGCCCACCTTGAACAAAGCTGCCCGCCACCGACACCGCAGCCACCGCCACGACGAGCGAGAAGGATATTCACCGAGAGCATCAACCAGAGAGGGCGGTGGGAATCGTGGCGGGTCGCCGAAGCTGAAGCAGCAAGAGCAGCAGCAGTCCTTCTTGTCGTCTATCGGTGGGGATCTGAGGGAATCAGCAGAGGTGCGGTCTGATTTTGATTTTTGAAGTTTTTGGCGGGTTGGCAAACGGGACGCAACGACGCAACTCGAAACAGGACCTTGAATGGGTACATAAGGGTGCCGTGGAGCTAGTCTGTGGTGCCTCTGTCCATGACGTAGTCTGTTGGGGGTGGGTCTTGCATGTAGGGCGCTACCCTGCCGCGGCAACTGCTGCTGCTGCTGCCTTTTCGTGCACCGTGTGTTTGGTAGCTGTAGCTAGCTACTCGTATAGATATCTGGACAACGACGATAGTACAAGTTCTGTGACCTGCAGTACGTAGGTAAACTATTCGTTTTCAAATCGGCAGCAGTCCCGAGTACACGCGTGCGAACGCACTGCGCACGAAGGGCGGTCGTACAAGGAGCAGTCGCAGGTACATGCACGTAAATATGTAAATACCGATATGTACCTCTGCAGTAAAGCTGCTATATATAAATACGGCAACACAATAGTAACGGTGTGCTGCTGCTGTAGACTTTTCACTACTTCGTCCGGAAAACGGTATGTCCGGAAATATAAGGTCTGTTTCGTTATTCATATTAATACTCAAACGTTCCTTACATATCCGGACATAATGGTGCCAGGCCCATGTGTCCGTGCACCGTGCACCGACCTTGACGGCAGTGCCTTGCGCGGTCCCAATGCAGGCGCCAGGCATGTTTTGTTGCTCTTGCTTCTGCTCCTGCTGATGATATACGGTGCTGCTTTGGTGATACTGCCTCTCTCTCCTTGATATTGTGTCGAGATGCAGCTACTGCTGTACAACCACTATGCAGTATAGCTTTAGTAGACGCCCTCTGGTAAAGCCAGGTAGGTACCGGTACAGCAATAGTAGCGGCAGTAGTACGTAGTATATAGCAGCGGCGATAGCAGCAGCAGCAGTAGCAGTAGAACCTGCAGTAATATATAGCATCACCAGTAGCAGCAGCAGTAGCAATGGCAGTAGCAGTAGCAATGGCAGTAGCAGTAGCAGTAGCAGTAGCAGTAGCAGCACCAGCACTAGCACCAGTAGCAGCAGTAGCGGACGGGCGCGTACTGCGTGTCGCGTGCTCCCGCTCCCACACCATGCAAAAATAGCAAACGAAGTGACCTTTGGGACGAGCGACCAACCAATCACGCCGCAGTGCTAAAGACGTCGAGAACAAAACTAATGTCAAATGGGCGGCACGCCTGCCCGTTGACGGACAGCCGTTGGGGAAATCCCCACACTAGAGCTAATACATGACGTCCTAAGAGGCCTTGACGGGCCGAAACTACTAATGCTGTTTGTAGACCGTCAACCGAAATCTCAGATCGAGACGTTGACCGGCCTCTCGCATCTGTTCTCGCTCTTGTTCTTGTTCTTGTTCGTATTATTGTTCTTGTTCTTAATACCGCATGTTTTTGGTATGTTGCTTGTTTTTGTTCACTGTTCTTGTTTTTGTTCTTGATCTTCGTATCTTTTATTTTTTTAAATGTGTTTACTCTCTACTACGTACCCATTTATTGTCTTACCTTCGCCCTTCGTTTCCCTCTCCCTCCTATATATGAATAGTCGTACGTAGTCGCAGCTAAAATCCGGGGTCGGCAACACGCACCAATCGCGACGGAAATTACTCCTCGGAGCGGCCAAATTACCGTTCAGGGACCGACGCGATATATATCGCGCGTGCATATAGCAGGCTCGCCTCCCCCCTCCCCACTACTGTTCGTGCCTTGATTTTAAAGTTAAGCCCTTCCTGCTTCTATCCTTGTTCTATTGTTATCGTTATTGTTATTTATCTTGTTAGTATGCTTGTTGTTGTCCTTGGTCTTGGTCGTGTTGTTGTTGTTCTTGCTCTTGTTCGTGTTCTTGTGCTTTTTGTTAACATTGGTCTTGTTTGGTTTTTTGTTTTTATTGAAGATGCGTGCGGCTCGAGAGCTGGAGGACTTGAGGCAGGAGAAGGAGAGCCTGGTGCTGATGAAGCAGCAGCTAGCGGCGGTACACCAGCTCCGCATCGACCTGCAGAGAAAAGACTCCGTAATACAGGTGACCCAGATAGCCCAACATTAGTTTCACAACTATTTCCTAAAATTCGACGCATTTTCGGCCCCCTCATAAGGAACCGGAAATCAGATGTTAAGTCAGGCCGTCTCTTTTTGAAGCGTTTTTGAAAACCGAAAATGAACGGAGTTTTCGAGCCTCAAGGCCAGACGTGATTTTTTTTCAGATCACAACCTTGCCATGACCCGATTTGTTTCAAGATAGTTTTTTGGACAGCAAGTTGTGACACAAATACAGTATACAACAGCAACACGAGGAAGACGGTACTCGTATGTATATAAACACCCGTACGCGAAACCGCCTTCCAGACATTCAGCTTCCTCCTTGGACTGCGGGTGGTCGAGGTGTTCGTCGCACCGGAGCACGCAGCGCAGGGGCATATCGTACCCGGCGGTGGTCGGGACGAGGGAAAGCACACGACATGCACGCTTCACGCGGGGAGGGGTGTCGTAGAAGTGTGCTTTCCTCCTCGCTGTCTTGTGGTCCTCGTTCACCAACAAATACGTTTCCCAGAAATCGACTGCCCTCGTTTTTCGACGAGACAAGGTGTGGTTGCGCTTGGAGAATGCCGCAGCCGCAACGGCAAGGAGAATGGGAAGGCTCTCGTGGCCGACATTATCACAGTCCGATCCCATCGGCTCGTGGTGACGACGACGGAACGCGCGAGTGGGTAGCATGGCACAGCAAGCAGCAGTACACCTGCTGCTTGCTTGGCACACAGATGCGGCTCTTACGCAGCTGCTGCTTTCGGTGCACTTCAACGCGTGTTGCCTCCCACGACGGGTGGGATCCCTCAATGGCGCAAATCCAATCGCCAGTTTCGGCCGCGATGTTGACCGAAAATGGAGCCCCTATTTCTGGTTGAATGCCGTCCCGAAACTGATATCCGAAAAACAAATAGCCGGGAAAAGCGCCAGCTTCGGATCCACAAGGTTGGTAATTGGTTTTGCGGCCCAAAAACGTTCCTTTTCGGTTCTCAAAACCCTGCCATAAGAGATGGCCTTAGGCTAGAACATTATCCTTGTTGTGGCGGAAGCGAGAAGAGGGCAGATTTCTTGAAAGTTCCTATGTACGTACTAGTACTCGTCGTATAGACGGCGAGCGCCTAGGCTACGTACATGCTTTATTGTTTGTTTATTATCACTAGGCTCGTTTTCTTGAAGCCTGTCTTCTTGTGAGGGGGCCGACCCACTGTATATCCTACAGTAGACGTTCCCAATCATGTGTTGTCCAGCTGATATTTTCTTCGCCCCTTTTACTCGGTCTCCCTCCCAGTCGTTACTTAGACCCGGGGTAACACGGTGGGGCTTTTCTTCCCCCTCCCCACTGAGGTACATACGTGCCTTGCGTTTTTATCGCGAGAAAGTTCAGCATTTTATTCTCTCGTCGACTCGCGTCGAATTGTGCCTACCCGCTCGAACACTTTTCAAGGGGCCTTTTGGGCACCGTAAATTGCAGTTTGCAGATGTTGTTTTTTTCTTCGCTGTCTGCTTGTCTTAGCTTCGTTGGCGGCCCCCACTAGGCTCGAAAGGCCTTCTTCTCGAAATTCACGACGGCACGCTTGTCGATTCCCTCCTCACGTGTACATGAGCTGACCGGTCGCCGTCGACTTCCCGGCATCTATATACGTGCCCGATAACCACAAGGTTGACGTGCAACTAATCACACACACACAACAAAAAACAGAGCCTGGCCGAAGGATGCGCGATGCCCGCTGGTCATGTTGAGTTCGGAAACTGAAAACGCTTCCCTTGCCCGCTCCCACCGCTCCCATCGAGTCGGAGCTGCCAGCCGCATTGCTGTTCTTTTCGAGTCTCTTGTTGGTCTTCCTCTGGTTCCGGGTAGGTCGCCACCAGTTTCTTCTGATGGACCGTGCCGAGGTTATGGAAAGCATATGATTCGCTGGACGGTGATTGTCCAGTGAGTCATAGGCTTCGATTCCCTCCGCACTGACCAACAGAGGAAAACAGGTGGCGACCGACCTCGACGCAAAGGAAAACGAACGAAATGCTTTGAGAAGAACACCGGTGCGGCCTGCGGCTCCGGCTCGATGGGAGCAGTGGGAGCGGGTAGGATCATGATCATGGTTCGTTCCCGAATCGAAGGTGACCATTTGGCATCGCGCTCTCCTTCGGCCAGGCTGGAATCCCTGCGTCTATTATGAATAGTGCCACAACAGCAGTATACTCATCTCTCTACTTTCGAGCGCTTTCGATACTATCACTACAGTAATAGTGATGCAGTTATTTGCTCGCGGTCTTCTCATCGACGTTGCCTGCAGTCTTCCGAGAGACGCTCGCTCGCTGCACTCGTTCGTCCTCGTCGTTTGAACGAAAGTATACAGTAGATAAATAAACAACAAAAACGGACTTCGGTGTCGGTCTTCTGGTCGATCAGGCTTACGACGTGCTTTTTGTTTGTGTCTGTTGCTTCGATGTTCGAGGCTTTCGCTCGGTGACCACTACCACATGTTTTCCCGCGCGTTCGAATTAACCATACCTCTGACGGACTATCGATTCCCCCGTCATGATCTATTAGCAGTAGACCTTTCAAGGCAGATATATTGGGGACCTTGTATGGTCTAGCTCATGTTGCCGGGTGGGACCCGTATAACCTGTATGATCTGGCGAGTGTTTTCTGGATTAAAACTGTACATACAGATCCTGCACAACCTCTCACAACGGCAGGTGAGAAAACTACATGATCTGTAGATGATCTGTAGATGATCTGTAGATAGGTAGATCATGATATGTCCCGAGGTGTGGAATTAGGGAATTAGGGTATCTCTTGTTTCACGTTGCAGGCTGGCACTGCACTACGCGCGAACAGCAAAGGCAACTGTGAAGCTCCGTCGTGCCACCGTTGACAGTCCCCTGTCTCTTTTTGCGGCCGATTCGAAAGCCGATATATACTTAGCGGCGACGGTCGTTGATTCATTTTTTTCTTGAGCGAAAGCAGCAAGCTCGCGAGTTGCAAAAGTGGGTCGGAGATTATTCTCGATGCTGAGTGAGATACCATACGTACCACATACCAATACGAGTGCAACGTTCTTTGCCCACACGTATTAACCCAACAGCCTCAAAACACAGCAGCACGCAACCAGATACAGTAGCGTCGGTCCCTCTATAGTGCCGGTATGCGCCTCTATAGTGCAGGTATGCGCCGGCCAACAATACCGGCGCTATAGCGGCAACCGGCACTGTTCCGAACACTGCCAGACTGGTTAACCCCATCTCTGTCGATCAATTTCCCAGGCACTATAGTGGTCAGCCGGTACCACTCAACCGGCATTAGAGAGGGACCACTATATTGTACCAGCGCGAAGAGATGGAGGACAACAAAGGAGACTAATAATCACACCGTGACGTTCTTCGTTGTGGTACACACGGACTCACGGACTCTCGTATGTTCTGCGACCGAGCAAAGGGTTGTCGCTGGTTTCAAGTTCCTTATGATACCAGTACATTAATTTGTATATTTTGAAGGGGAATGGAACGAAGTTTACTACACAAACACGAAAAATACGAGCAGTCTCACTCATCACCACACAGATGCGGACCAGTAGACCACAGCCAACACACCCGTCACCGTCGCCGCCGCTGCTGCTGCTGCCGCCGCCACCGCGCTGCTGCCACTCCCACCGCCACCACTCTCTACCCACACCACTACCCTTCACCTCTGCGTGGACCCAGACCACCTCCGCTTCCCGCGACGGCGGGGGCCTCGGGGTCGCGCACGCCGCCAATAATTATATGAAAACCTTGGCCGGGCGACCCCGCGCTCCGTCCTATTTGAGTTTTTTGTGCGAGTACCTCTGGTATAAACATCAAACCAAAACGTAGGCAGACACAAAAACAAGTGAAAGGTAACGGTTTAGTTGGGTTGGGCTAGGTTCGGTTCGGTTCGGTTCGGTTCGGTTCGGCTCGGTTGCCCATTGTACAATACTACTATTACTATGGCCCTCCGTAATAACAATACATTGATACTGTATATGATGCATACGTACGAAGTTAATCTCTCGCTTTCGTACCCATAAGAGAGAGAGCTGGATGGTGCAGAAGACAAAGACGGTGTCCATCATTTGTACCAGCTGAATGGTTCATCGTATGTTTTTGGTCTTGCGCATCATTACTGTTTTGTTCGTGGAGGCTTCCACTACAGCACTTACATGGAAGTAGGTGGAAGCTTCTATGGAGGAAGTAGTGGAATACCAATATTTCATGGAGGGAGTGGTGAAAGTTTAAACTTGCATGGAAGAACTGGTGGAACTTTAACTTTCCATGGAAGTCGTGGTTAAACTTTCCATGGAAGTAGTGGTGAAACTTTCCATGGAAATAGTGGAACCAGTCTTCCAGCTTACAGAGATTCCATAAACTGGAAACTCCCATTGGCACTCCCACGGAAGCTTCAGAGAGGATGTATTTACTTCCACTGGCTTCCACCCAACTCCCAATGACTCCAAATTGCGTCTACGAGTACGTATATACTAGCTCCAATGGTAGATTTTATGCACTTCCACTTGCTTCCACTAAGTCCGTGTACTTTCCCTCTGGCTTCCACCAACTTCAATGTTTTTGTTAATTCTCGTGGAAATAGATACAAGCTAC
This sequence comes from Saccharina japonica, assembly GCA_008828725.1. Taxonomy (NCBI): domain Eukaryota; class Phaeophyceae; order Laminariales; family Laminariaceae; genus Saccharina; species Saccharina japonica. The sequence goes on along the minus strand of MEHQ01000321.1, from coordinate 523,304 downwards.
ATACCATGGAAGGAGTTGAAGCTTCGATGGTAGTAGTGAAAGTTTCCATGGGTTCAATGGAAACTTCCAGATTTCTGTATTTTCTTCCACTGGCTCCCACCTACTTCCTCCCATGGACTTCCATTTGCTCCCACAAAGTCTCCATGCACTTGCATGGCTTCCACGAGCCTCACTATGGCCCTACCGCCGTGGGGGCGGGCGGGGGGGGCGCGCTTATTTCCTACTGTAGTACTAAATACAATAGCCAGGATTTCCTGCTTAAGCCTTGTTCACTACTATTGGTATTTGTTTTGTTTCCAATTTTCCAAACTTACACATTAACAATTTTTCAGCCAAGGGCTGCCGGAAAAAAAAAAAAAAGCTCTCGTATGAAGTAAATCTAGAAAAATGGAAAAATTGAAGTACTAACTGAACGCAACTGTTTACGGTACACCAGGTACCAGGTATGCTGTACGAGTAGGGCAGTCGCGATAGCAATCGCCAGGTTGTTTGGGAAGCATGGCATAACTGGTGCATACGTGCATGCTACCAGGTACTGGTGTAGGGTATCGAGGATTGTGAGGATGTCGACGACTCGACGAGGACGAGGACAGACGTATGTAACACACAGGGGGTAAAACAGACAGCCTTCATAGGGATACCGATGATATATGATAGCTAAAGAACAGGGTGAACATGATCGATTATCTGGTGTAATAGGTGTCGTAGGATAATAAGTGTCAATGGGGATATTATAACAAAAAATAGGAGGGAAAATTACGCTGTGTTTTGTTTGCTTGGACAACTTTCAGCCCCGGACCACCCCACCCCCCAACCCTGTTCTTCTTTGCGTCTCAAATGATTTTCATTGTGGCCTCTGCGATACCTGGGACACTGCGACTGCGTACGAAAACACGGGCAGTCTTTGCAGCTGAAGGTTCTGGAAGGGCAGGCCGCGAAGGATAGGGAGGGCCGCCTGGAGGCGCACTGCCACCTCCTCGAGAAAAAGTGCTCCTACCTCGTGAGTTACTTAGTCGCGCATTAATTATCTCTCTTCGCGTGTGTACGTATTGCTTATCTCTTTTTGCGTGTGTCTTTCTCAGTGTCTCTTTCTCTCTCTTTCTTGCTCTCTCTCTCTCTCTCTCTCTCTCTCTCTCTCTCTCTCTCTCCCCCCCCTTCTTTCTCTCGCTCGCTCTGTTTCTACCTCTCTCTGCTAGCTGTTGGCGAGCGGGGGTATATTGCTGGTAGGTGTGTTTTAACGAAGTAGCAACCGCATTTCCTTGAGAAGACGTGTCCTTTCTATTAATCAAGAGCATACCAGATACGTATAAGTTTCGTACTATACAACAACAACCGAGTTATTGATTGCTCTTGCTCAATCCTCCCTGCCAGCGGTTGGGGGTGTTTGCTATGCGTGTTTGGAGGCGTGCTCTTTGACGCCGAGACAGCAACACTAGCAGCAGTAGCGGTAGCAGCAGTAGCGAGCAGGACCACCAACACTACCAGGATACCGGGTGCGACTACGGCCATGCATGATATGAGTACCCCCCCCCCCCCCCCCCCCCCCCTCGCCAGACCTAGCAAAACATTGCTAGTCGCGCTTGGTGCTCGTAGCAATGTCTGCCTGGTCGGTGAAAATCCGACATGCTCCGTCCAGGGATTGTAGGGATGCGAGGGTCTATGGTCATACGACTACGGCCATGCATGGGAATGAAACACCCCCCCCCCCCTCTCCCCGACTCTATCCCCCTTCGCCGGGAGGCTTGGAGCGGTGTCGCAAAAAAATGGCACGATATACTACTGTAGTCATCGCCGACGTATGCTACGGTAGAGATGTACCTGCATACAGTACGTACATTTCCTGAGGCTCCTTACTCACTTGGAGGAGCTCTATACTAATAGTAAGTCAAACACTGATTTTGGAGGAAAGCTAAAGTGCTCGTATATACCCGATGAACAATCCCAATGGCCTAAGAACACGATGAACGATATTGCAACACAAGAATAAAAGTCCGACGAGTTTGGGTGGAGGAGCCTCCTGATCATTCAGAAAACGTTTCAGCCAAAAACAAATTGCTAACTCTATCGTAGCACACGTCCACCCTTATTCCATCCATCCATCGTATCGAATCGATCATCAATCTCCATCCATTTTACATACTGAAAAAAAGTCCCGTGTGCCGCGCCAGCTAAAAGGCCAAAAACGCAAAGCTGAGGATCCACCGCTTGTGTTTGAAATGTGTGTTTTGTCCTGTCCATTTATCCTGTGTATCCTGCTTGTGTCACGCTCAGGAGTCAACGAACGTGGACTACGCGGAGAGGCTGGGTTCCCTCGACCAGGAGAGCAGAGTCAAGGTCGACCAGCTGCTGCGGTAAGCTCAACCTCGACCCCGAGATGAACCTCGACCTCGATTACCAGCCTCGACCTAAACATCAGCCCCAAACACAGCCTTAACTTCAACATTAACCTCAACTTTGACCCCCAACTCCAACCCCAACCTCAATTTCAGCGTTAGCCTCAAATTCAATCTCTACCTCAACTTCAACTTTAACATCAACCCTGGCCTTACCTGAACATTAACTTCAACATCAACCTCGAACCTCAACTTCAACATCAAGCCTGGCCTTAACTTCAACATGAACTTCAACTTCAACCTCTTTCTCGACCTCAACTTCAACATCAACTCCAAACTGATGTTCAACATTAACCTCAAGTTCAATCTCCACCTCAACTTCAACATCAACCCTGGCATTAACATCAACATTAGCCTCAACTTCGACCTCAACTTCAACATCAAGCCTGATCAAGCCTGGCCTTAACTTCAACTTTGACCTCAACTCCAACCTCTACCTCAACTTCAACATCAACTCCAACATTAAGTTCAACATTAAATTGACCTTCAACATTAACCTCAACTTCAAAATCAAGCCTGACCTTAACTTCAACTTTGACCTCAACTTCGACCTCTACCTCAACGTCAACATCAACTCTAAACTTAAGTTCAACATTAAATTCAACTTCAACCTCCACCTCAACTTCAACATCAACCCTGGCATTAACTTCAACATTGAACTCAACTTCAGCCTCTACCTTGACCTCAACTTCAACATTAACCCTGGCCCTATCTTCAACTTCAACCTCACTATCGGCCTCAACTTCAACGTCAACATCAACCCTGGCCTTGCCTTCAATAGGGACCTAAAGTTCAACCTCTACCTTGCTGCCACACCGGAAGTGTATACAAATATCTACCTTGCTGCCATATATACCGGAAACTTATTACTATGTTCCACCCCTCGAATAACGTAACACTTAACGTTTTTTGTTGATGTTAGGCATCAGCGGGAAAAAATCGTAACATTACGTTACTACATTAACTAATTTCCGGATTTTGTGACAAACAATCAGCTCGGAGCCCTGCTCTATTTTACTGCCACACTGCAATGTACCCGACTATAATACCAGCTACAGTTACTAATAATAGTATATTGTAATTTGAAGTATTTCCGGGTGGGCTATTGTAGTAAGAATGATCAGAACCCACGATGAACACAAAAACCAAACATCCCCCCTAATGGGTACACACCATATTTGGTTCTGATTCCTAAAATAGCCCCCTCCGCCCTCAAAATAATTCAAAACTTAAACGTGTCGGAATGACACCGAACCGCTGCATCTCGTAATAGTTAAAAAAGAGGTGGAAATGCATCCAACTCTATTATCCAAATGTTATGTATTTATCCAAGGCTTGATTCCAACCATTATCTTGATGATTTGTTCCCAAAGCATGGGTGCACCCACACCTCGGACAGATCATACAGATCATACAGATCATTCCCACTTGACGATCTAGACATTCCAGGGCAGATATGTTCCTGACCTGTAGGATCTAGCTCATCACGCTGCCGGGCGGGAGCCGTATCATCTGCACGATCTAGCACATGTTTCCCGGGCTGGATCTGTACTGTACAGATCCTGCACAAAAATCGTAACGGCAGGTTAGGATGTAGATGATCTAGATTATCTATCTGTAGATAAACTATATGTAGATCGTCTATCTGTAGATAATCTATCTGTAGATGAACTATATGTACATCTATCTGTACATCGTCTATCTGTAGATCGTCTATCTGTAGATCATCTGTGCGACGCGTGGAATTGCTCCTCTTAAAAGACGTGCCTCCAAATCTGGGTGCAACAGCTGTAACTACTGCTGTTGTTGCGACGGGACAAGTGGACAGACTTACCTGTGTTTGAGTGCCACCCCTCCCAAGAGGTTCTTCCCCAAGCGGTTCTTAGTAGGATGCAGCTCACCCTTCATGCGACTCGCCCAACCCCTCACGTTTCGCTTGGCTTGGTGCAAGCAAGGCCTGTCTGGCCGGTGAACACCCGACGTGCTCCGTCCCAGCGTTGTATCATAGGGATGCGATTCCCGGCATTGTGGGGATGCGGGGGTCTATACACATCATAGCCATAAGACGACGGCGATGCATGACATGAGTACCCCCCCCCTCCCCCCTCGAAAACGCCTCATCCTCTCTCGGTGCAGGGAGGCGGGAGACCTCGAGCGGCGGCAGCGAGACGCGGAGGATGAGGCGAAAGGAGAGAGGAGGAGACGGGAAGCCGCGGCGGCTGCTCACCGGCAGGAGCTGGCGGCTGCCCTGGCGGAGGGGGCGGATGCCCGGCACTTGGTGGGGGACCTCAGGGTGTCTCTTGAGGTATATAGGTGGAAACGTTGGGGGTATATATGGTATAGGGCAGTAGGGCCGGTCCCTCTATAGTGCCGGTATGCGCCAGCCAACAATGCAGGCGCTATACGTAGCGGCAACCGGTACTTCTGCGCGCAACTATCGCACTTGGTGAATCTGCTCTGTCCTTCAAGCGATTCCACAGGCATCACAGTGGGCAACTGGCAGTGGGCAGACTGTACTGCGGGTTGTTGATGTTGCTGCTGCTGCTGCTGCTACTGCTGCTGCTGCTCTTACTACTACTGTACTACTACTACTACTACTACCACTACTGCTACTACTACTGCTACTACTACTACTACTACTACTACTACTATTACTACACTACTGTTTGTGCTTCTGCTATTTATCCTGTTGATGCTGCTGCCTTTGCAACTACTACTGCCACTGCTACTACGACCGCCGTTGCTGCTACTACTACACTACTGCTAGTGCCACCGATAGTGTTATGAATACCACCACTACTACTACGAGTACTATTCATACCATGAACAAATGTACCACTACTACAACTACTACTACCATATGTTGACGACAACCATCGGAACGATCCATGATAGTATAACTCCTGGCGGACTAAAAATAAGGAACTCAACACCCCCCCCCCGCCGCCGCCATGCTAAACACGCCTTGTCGTCTATGAAAACCTCTCGCTTCCGCAGGAAGCTACGGCGCAGGCCAAGCGGCGGCACGGACGATGGGCAGAGATGGAGACTTTGGTGAGCCGCGGTGGCTTTGGCTGCAAGGGCCTTGCGCCTGTCTGTGCTCCCCCAACCTCGCTAACCCTTACCAGGTCATAGTACTGTACACATTGCACACGCCAAATATATCACGATCTATGTGTAGATCATCTACAGATCATCTATAATAATCTAGATCCCAACCTGCCGCTATGATATGTTGTGCGGGATCTGTATAGTTGCAGGTCCCACCCTAGGAAACTTGAAGCATGTGCTAGATCGTGCAGATTGTACGTACAGCTCCCACCCGGCAGCATGAGCTAGATCATACAGACCAGGGGGCTATCTATCCTGAAGGATCTAGATCATGAAGCGGGAATGATCTGTATGATCTGTATGATCTGCATGATCTGCACGATCTGTATGATCTGTATGATCTGCATGATATGTATGATCTGCATGATCTGTATGATCTGTAAGATCTGTATGATACGTATGATGTGAGAAACCTTGTCACACACTCTTAAGATCGTCTCCTACTAAATATAAAAATTCGTACTATTTTGTTTCACCCCTTTATTGATGTCGTACCACTACGAGTACTCATGGCCTGGAATATACCACCCTTTCGAATCTGATAGGAATAGCATACATACGTATATTATATTGTATTCCCGACCAGACAGAGTGGTACAGTACGCGATCTTGTGCTGTGTGGTGTTGTCTTGTCTTGGTATTATACTAGGGTGTCCTATCTTGTCATTATGCCTTACCTTGTAGCCTATGCATGTCTATTGTCAGATTACCTTGCCTCATCGTATGTTGATGCCATCTCGTGTATTCTCCTCTTGTGTCATCTCCCACTCACCCGGTCGGACCTTGTGTAACTGTTTTCCTCTGATCTTGTACGTTTCTTGTTTTTTTCTGTCTTACTGTTGGCTTGTTTTGCCCCATATCATTTTGCGCTATATCGTATTTTGCTTTTATATATACCATCTTAAATCGTCCCATCTCATCCTATGACATGCTTTCCTGTCCCATCCCATCCCATCCCATCCCATCCCATCCCATCCCATCCCATCCCATCACATCCCATCCCATCCCATCCCATCCCATCCCATCCCATCCCATTCCACCCCATCCCGTCCCATCCTATCCAACCCAATCCCATCCCATCCCATCCCATCCCATCCCATCTCATCCCATCCCATCCCATCCCCATCCCATCCCATCTCATCCTATCCCGTCCCGTCCATCCCATCCCATCCAATCCCATCCCGTCCCATCCCATCCCATCCCATCCCATTTTGCAGCTAACCTGCCAGCTCGAGGAGGCGAGGACAGGTCTCGCGCGTGCCGAGAGCAAGCTCGCCTCTGCTACGGCCTCGAGGCGGAGGGACGCTGAGGCAACGGCGGCGGCCACCGCCGGTGCCACCGCGGCCGCCGCCGCCCTCTCGAGGCACGTGAGGGCGGGCGCCGGAGTGGGAGTGGGAGAGGCGGGCAAAAAGGGGGATGGCTCTACGGAGGCGTTTTTGGAGCTGTCGGAGCTGTGGTGTGGAAATGAGGTGGGCGTCCCCCGACGTCCTTATCCTTATTTCTTGTTCTTATTTCTTGTTCTTGTTTCTTGTTCTTATTTCTCGTTTCTTACCGCCCTGTTTCTAAACAAGGTATCCGTTTGTATGGTACCATTTAATTTAAACGTTTATCAAATTTTCGGACAGAGTGGTATTTCTTATATACTATTCGTACCAGGTACTGGTATTTGTTTTTGTTATGTTTTTTTTTTTTAGTTACGTATCGGTTTCACTTCCCAACTCCAGGGTGAAAAAAAGGCGGGATGGGCCTACGGAGGCGTTTTGCTTTTGTTGCTGTCCGAGCTGTGTGTGGTGTGGGGACGATTTGGGTCGGCAGCGCGCCGCCTCGACGTTTCTTATTATTGTTGTTGCTCATCTACTCGTCGATTGTTCCCCGAAATTACGTGTGTGTGTTCCGTGAACTTGGTTTGTGACCACCACAGTCTACAATATTATATACTAGGTATACATTCATGGGAGACGAGAGTCAATGTAAGGACGTCATGGTCATTGGTCATTTCAAAATATAAACCACGTATTTCGGAGTGCAGTATGTACTGCTGTATATGCCTGGTATGATATATAGCCCGTGAAAATACGTTTTATGTTTCCGGGATGTTGAACGCATCGGAAATATTATTTTTCGGCTCGATGCTCCAAGCCAGCTTTTTTTCATTGATGCTTCCCCCCCCCCCCCCCCTTATTATGAGTGCACCGCCCGTCTATCGAAACTGCACCTCCAACGCAAGAAAGCTCCGCCCCTATCGAGAACTGTCATCTAGCGAGAATTCAGGAATGCAGCTCATCCCTTCATGCGAAACTGCGCCATGCGACTCGCCCAACACCTCACGGCGCTTCGCGCTTGGTGCTAGCAATGTCTGTATGGTTGGTGAAAACCCGACATGCTCCGTCCCGGCATTGTAGGGATGCGAGGGTCTATGGTCATACGACTACGGCCGCGCACGACATGAGTACACCCCCCCACCCCCTCCCCCCAGTAAGGGGATAAGATTAGCAAAAAGTTTCTTTGTAATACATGGAAACAACGTAATGAGCGCCCAAGTGTTGGAGGTGTCTCTATCAGGAGTAGGAGCGGTGCTCCGTCTCGAAAGGGATGCGTGGTCAATGGTCAAATGACTAAGGCAAGCAACAAATGAGTACCCCCCCCCTCCTCCCCCCCTATAAATATATGATATATCTATAGGTTGGGTTGGCGTCGCTTGGCGACGACGCTGTAAAACATGCCTCTCACTGCGTGAGCTAGACAACCAGGGTACCGTTTTTTGTTTTGTTTTAGTTTTTGGCGGTCACTCAAGCTGGCGGTCTGGTTAGATCATTTGTGCGTGGTTGATAAGCTCAACTCCGCACAAGGGGAATTATTGTATCACGTAGTGTGATATGGTAAGGCATCCATGAGGCAGATACATAGTAATACCCATTGCTGTCTCTGGAAGTGGCCACACCAGAAATTAAATCAATTCATTGGAGGCTGTCGTCCATATGCACGTCCGCCTCAGAGGCGGTTCTTAGCAGGATGCAGCTCACCCTCCATGCGACTCGCCCAATACCTCACGGCGCTTCGCGCTTGGTGCAAGCACTGTCTGCCTGGTTGGTGAAAACCCAACGTGCTCCGTCCCGGCACTGTAGGGATGCGAGGGTCTATGGTCATATGACTACGGCCGTGCACGATATGAGTACACCCGCCCCCTCCCCCCTCCGTTCTCCTCAGTGTCGTTTTTCAAACCCAGCCATGCACGACGCGAGTTAACAAACGGCATTTCCCTTCAATCACGCGCGTTATACTCTGCCACATACTCTGCCACACCGGCAGCTCATATGAGGACAACCATACAAGGAGCTGTCACGGGGCTGGGCGAGAGAGAGCGCCAAACATTGCGTACGGGAGGCAAGCGACACAGGCGAGTCCACTCGAGTCGACTCTGACCTCCCTCCCCCTCCCCACCAGCCTTTTCTTTTTCGACATAGATACGCTGGATAGTCGAGTTTGGCCATGTTTTTAGGTGTTATTATTTTCTAGGTCGACTGCAGTTAATCCAACCCCTAAAGAAATGAAAGCATACCTTGCGTCACGTACGATATCGCAATTTTTTGTAATTTGTTGAGCTTCCTTTGTTGGTTGATGAACAAGGTCGCCTGCAGTCTTCAGCCTTTCTCTCTGTGTGTTGGTTGTATCACTCTCGTTTTGGCAATTGATCAATTGAATACGATTTGTGAATGCTCGCTAATTCAGCTCGGTACTGACTACGGCAGCCTTCTTTGGTAGATAGAGTGATATCTCCTCGTTGTCTTGGGGAATTTTGAATCTGGCATGGGACCTATTGGGTGCATACGCGAGCTCCCGTCCCGACGCCCCCCTGCCCTTCACCCGGCCGCCCCCTGGTTGGTGAAGAACCGCAACGTACTCCGTCCCGGCATTGTAGGGATGCGAGAGTCTATGGTCATACGACGACGGCCGTGCACGACGTGGGTACAACCCCCCCCTCGAATCTCCTCTCCAAATTATGTTATGGACAACGCCCAGTTCCAAAACCTTCAACCTCTCACCCCCCCCCCCCCTTTCCGACTACGGCCATGCATGACATGAGTACACCTCCTGCCTCCTGCCTCTACCTCTACCTGTACGCGGCGCCTCCACCCCGCATTCCCTTCACCGTACCCTCCACGCTTCACCTGTGTGTACCGCTGCCCTATCCTCGTTTGTCTTTTGCGGCAGGCGGCCGAGAACTTGGAGGAGGCAGAGGCCTCGGGCAAGGCGCTGGGCGGCGTACGCGCGGTGAGCAGGGACGGTTGCTATCGAGTAACGGTACCGGTAACCAACGGGGTAACGGTAACCAGTGGGGTAACAGTAACGGTAGCGGTGATGATAACGGTAATTGCAATGGTTACTGCAATGGTGATGGTTACGTAGTATACTGGTAAATGGTTAGGGTAACGGTTATTATGACGGTAATCGTAACGGTTACTACTGGTAACGGAGAAGGTAACGGTAACGGTAATTGGAATGGTGTCTGTCGGTAACGGTTACGGTGCGGACGGCACCCGATTTAAGAGCCCCTCGTAACAGGCCAGAGTGACTGACCACTCTTTTCTCCGAGCCGCTCGCACCCCGATTTAAAACAATTTAAACGGCCCCCTTTTCGCTGGATGGGTATATAAGGTGTGTTGACAGTGTGAAGCCGCAAATCCGCGCCGTCCGCCCGAAAACCCCCGAAACAAACGTTATCTCGGACAACCTTTTTAGTTTTTTGTTACTTTCCTTCCATAAGATCACACAGTGAAGGCAAGTGCCAATATATACCCAGGGCTAATCACGGGTCAGGTCAAACCTCGCGGGTCGGGTCGGGTCGGGTCGGGTCGGATCGGGTCTGGTCTGGGTGATCTGGCCCAACCCACGATAGTTTTTGAACTTCCTGACTCCTGACCCGACCCGACCCGACCCGTGAATGTAGGAAGACCTCCTGACTTGTAAAAAACCCTGCAAATCTCGACCAGCACGAGCCCCTAGCGAGAACATGGCATGACCTGTGTTTAACTTCCCCCAACGACCCCCCATTGTCGGCTTCTACCTCGCCTTCAGGACCTGTCACGTCTCCAGGACATCGAGGCAAGGGCTGATTCCGCGACATCCCTCTTAGAAGCAACAAGGTCAGAGAGAGACGTGGTTAATGGTCAAATGACGAAAGCAAGCAACAAACGAGTACCCCCCCCCCCCCCCCCCCCCCCCCCCCCCCCCCCCCCCCCCCCCCCCCCCCCCCCCCCCCCCCCCCCCCCCCTCTCTGACCTTGTTGCTTCTAAGAGGGATGTCGCGGAATCAGCCCTTGCCTCGATGTCCTGGAGACGTGACAGGTCCTGAAGGCGAGGTAGAAGCCGACAATGGGGGGTCGTTGGGGGAAGTTAAACACAGGTCATGCCATGTTCTCGCTAGGGGCTCGTGCTGGTCGAGATTTGCAGGGTTTTTTACAAGTCAGGAGGTCTTCCTACATTCACGGGTCGGGTCGGGTCGGGTCAGGAGTCAGGAAGTTCAAAAACTATCGTGGGTTGGGCCAGATCACCCAGACCAGACCCGATCCGACCCGACCCGACCCGACCCGACCCGCGAGGTTTGACCTGACCCGTGATTAGCCCTGGGTATATATTGGCACTTGCCTTCACTGTGTGATCTTATGGAAGGAAAGTAACAAAAAACTAAAAAGGTTGTCCGAGATAACGTTTGTTTCGGGGGTTTTCGGGCGGACGGCGCGGATTTGCGGCTTCACACTGTCAACACACCTTATATACCCATCCAGCGAAAAGGGGGCCGTTTAAATTGTTTTAAATCGGGGTGCGAGCGGCTCGGAGAAAAGAGTGGTCAGTCACTCTGGCCTGTTACGAGGGGCTCTTAAATCGGGTGCCGTCCGCACCGTAACCGTTACCGACAGACACCATTCCAATTACCGTTACCGTTACCTTCTCCGTTACCAGTAGTAACCGTTACGATTACCGTCATAATAACCGTTACCCTAACCATTTACCAGTATACTACGTAACCATCACCATTGCAGTAACCATTGCAATTACCGTTATCATCACCGCTACCGTTACTGTTACCCCACTGGTTACCGTTACCCCGTTGGTTACCGGTACCGTTACTCGATAGCAACCGTCCCTGCTCACCGCGCGTACGCCGCCCAGCGCCTTGCCCGAGGCCTCTGCCTCCTCCAAGTTCTCGGCCGCCTGCCGCAAAAGACAAACGAGGATAGGGCAGCGGTACACACAGGTGAAGCGTGGAGGGTACGGTGAAGGGAATGCGGGGTGGAGGCGCCGCGTACAGGTAGAGGTAGAGGCAGGAGGCAGGGTAGAGGCAGGAGGCAGGAGGTGTACTCATGTCATGCATGGCCGTAGTCGGAAAGGGGGGGGGGGGGTGAGAGGTTGAAGGTTTTGGAACTGGGCGTTGTCCATAACATAATTTGGAGAGGAGATTCGAGGGGGGGGTTGTACCCACGTCGTGCACGGCCGTCGTCGTATGACCATAGACTCTCGCATCCCTACAATGCCGGGACGGAGTACGTTGCGGTTCTTCACCAACCAGGGGGCGGCCGGGTGAAGGGCAGGGGGGCGTCGGGACGGGAGCTCGCGTATGCACCCAATAGGTCCCATGCCAGATTCAAAATTCCCCAAGACAACGAGGAGATATCACTCTATCTACCAAAGAAGGCTGCCGTAGTCAGTACCGAGCTGAATTAGCGAGCATTCACAAATCGTATTCAATTGATCAATTGCCAAAACGAGAGTGATACAACCAACACACAGAGAGAAAGGCTGAAGACTGCAGGCGACCTTGTTCATCAACCAACAAAGGAAGCTCAACAAATTACAAAAAATTGCGATATCGTACGTGACGCAAGGTATGCTTTCATTTCTTTAGGGGTTGGATTAACTGCAGTCGACCTAGAAAATAATAACACCTAAAAACATGGCCAAACTCGACTATCCAGCGTATCTATGTCGAAAAAGAAAAGGCTGGTGGGGAGGGGGAGGGAGGTCAGAGTCGACTCGAGTGGACTCGCCTGTGTCGCTTGCCTCCCGTACGCAATGTTTGGCGCTCTCTCTCGCCCAGCCCCGTGACAGCTCCTTGTATGGTTGTCCTCATATGAGCTGCCGGTGTGGCAGAGTATGTGGCAGAGTATAACGCGCGTGATTGAAGGGAAATGCCGTTTGTTAACTCGCGTCGTGCATGGCTGGGTTTGAAAAACGACACTGAGGAGAACGGAGGGGGGAGGGGGCGGGTGTACTCATATCGTGCACGGCCGTAGTCATATGACCATAGACCCTCGCATCCCTACAGTGCCGGGACGGAGCACGTTGGGTTTTCACCAACCAGGCAGACAGTGCTTGCACCAAGCGCGAAGCGCCGTGAGGTATTGGGCGAGTCGCATGGAGGGTGAGCTGCATCCTGCTAAGAACCGCCTCTGAGGCGGACGTGCATATGGACGACAGCCTCCAATGAATTGATTTAATTTCTGGTGTGGCCACTTCCAGAGACAGCAATGGGTATTACTATGTATCTGCCTCATGGATGCCTTACCATATCACACTACGTGATACAATCATTCCCCTTGTGCGGAGTTGAGCTTATCAACCACGCACAAATGATCTAACCAGACCGCCAGCTTGAGTGACCGCCAAAAACTAAAACAAAACAAAAAACGGTACCCTGGTTGTCTAGCTCACGCAGTGAGAGGCATGTTTTACAGCGTCGTCGCCAAGCGACGCCAACCCAACCTATAGATATATCATATATTTATAGGGGGGGAGGAGGGGGGGGGTACTCATTTGTTGCTTGCCTTAGTCATTTGACCATTGACCACGCATCCCTTTCGAGACGGAGCACCGCTCCTACTCCTGATAGAGACACCTCCAACACTTGGGCGCTCATTACGTTGTTTCCATGTATTACAAAGAAACTTTTTGCTAATCTTATCCCCTTACTGGGGGGAGGGGGTGGGGGGGTGTACTCATGTCGTGCGCGGCCGTAGTCGTATGACCATAGACCCTCGCATCCCTACAATGCCGGGACGGAGCATGTCGGGTTTTCACCAACCATACAGACATTGCTAGCACCAAGCGCGAAGCGCCGTGAGGTGTTGGGCGAGTCGCATGGCGCAGTTTCGCATGAAGGGATGAGCTGCATTCCTGAATTCTCGCTAGATGACAGTTCTCGATAGGGGCGGAGCTTTCTTGCGTTGGAGGTGCAGTTTCGATAGACGGGCGGTGCACTCATAATAAGGGGGGGGGGGGGGGCGAGCATCAATGAAAAAAAGCTGGCTTGGAGCATCGAGCCGAAAAATAATATTTCCGATGCGTTCAACATCCCGGAAACATAAAACGTATTTTCACGGGCTATATATCATACCAGGCATATACAGCAGTACATACTGCACTCCGAAATACGTGGTTTATATTTTGAAATGACCAATGACCATGACGTCCTTACATTGACTCTCGTCTCCCATGAATGTATACCTAGTATATAATATTGTAGACTGTGGTGGTCACAAACCAAGTTCACGGAACACACACACGTAATTTCGGGGAACAATCGACGAGTAGATGAGCAACAACAATAATAAGAAACGTCGAGGCGGCGCGCTGCCGACCCAAATCGTCCCCACACCACACACAGCTCGGACAGCAACAAAAGCAAAACGCCTCCGTAGGCCCATCCCGCCTTTTTTTCACCCTGGAGTTGGGAAGTGAAACCGATACGTAACTAAAAAAAAAAAACATAACAAAAACAAATACCAGTACCTGGTACGAATAGTATATAAGAAATACCACTCTGTCCGAAAATTTGATAAACGTTTAAATTAAATGGTACCATACAAACGGATACCTTGTTTAGAAACAGGGCGGTAAGAAACGAGAAATAAGAACAAGAAACAAGAACAAGAAATAAGAACAAGAAATAAGGATAAGGACGTCGGGGGACGCCCACCTCATTTCCACACCACAGCTCCGACAGCTCCAAAAACGCCTCCGTAGAGCCATCCCCCTTTTTGCCCGCCTCTCCCACTCCCACTCCGGCGCCCGCCCTCACGTGCCTCGAGAGGGCGGCGGCGGCCGCGGTGGCACCGGCGGTGGCCGCCGCCGTTGCCTCAGCGTCCCTCCGCCTCGAGGCCGTAGCAGAGGCGAGCTTGCTCTCGGCACGCGCGAGACCTGTCCTCGCCTCCTCGAGCTGGCAGGTTAGCTGCAAAATGGGATGGGATGGGATGGGATGGGACGGGATGGGATTGGATGGGATGGGATGGACGGGACGGGATAGGATGAGATGGGATGGGATGGGGATGGGATGGGATGGGATGAGATGGGATGGGATGGGATGGGATGGGATGGGATTGGGTTGGATAGGATGGGACGGGATGGGGTGGAATGGGATGGGATGGGATGGGATGGGATGGGATGGGATGGGATGGGATGTGATGGGATGTGATGGGATGTGATGGGATGGGATGGGATGGGATGGGATGGGATGGGATGGGATGGGATGGGACAGGAAAGCATGTCATAGGATGAGATGGGACGATTTAAGATGGTATATATAAAAGCAAAATACGATATAGCGCAAAATGATATGGGGCAAAACAAGCCAACAGTAAGACAGAAAAAAACAAGAAACGTACAAGATCAGAGGAAAACAGTTACACAAGGTCCGACCGGGTGAGTGGGAGATGACACAAGAGGAGAATACACGAGATGGCATCAACATACGATGAGGCAAGGTAATCTGACAATAGACATGCATAGGCTACAAGGTAAGGCANCATCTCATTCGAGACGGAGGGGGGGTATAAATTTTGCGAAGAGATGGCTGAACCGAAACGAACCGAAACGAACCGAACCAAATAACACCGACACTGTCACCAACCCTCTCCCTCCTCACTATATACCACAAACGCCACCCTGCCATACCCCCGCCCGGCGTTGGCTTTTCTGCTGTAGCGTGTTCGATTTGCACCTACCACACCATTTTTCTTACGTGCACCTCGTGATCGTCGGAATGAGACCGTTGGAATTGGATCGTTGGAACGGGACCGTTGAAACGGGACCGGTGAAAAAAGGGACGGATGAAACGGAACCGTTAGGTTGGAGTCGTTTGGAACGGGACGGTTGATACGGGATCGTTGGAACGGGACTGCCGCAACAGGACCGTTGGCACGAGACCGCGTCTTTGAATGATACGGTTGAATCGGGATCGTTGGAACGGGGCTGCCGCACCAGGACCGTTGGAACAGGACCGTCTTCAACAAGATCGTTGAAACGAAACCGTTCGAACCGTTTGTGTTGAGGCCGTTGGACCGAGACCGCTAGAATAGGGGACAGTTGGAGCGGGATTGTTGAAACGGGACTGTTTCGAACGAGACGGTTGGAGCGAAATCCTTAGAGCGGAACTATCTCGACAGCACGTTTTAGAGCGAGACGGTTTACAACTAGGCCGTTTACTGTGGGGTCATTGGAATGGGACCGTTTGCAACAGGACCGTTGGAACAGGACCGTTGGGACGAGACCGTTTGTTATGAGACCGTTGAAATGGGAATGATCCGCAACAACGCAATCCACTGATTCGTTCCTCCTCCCTCCTCACAACAACAATAACAACAACAACGACAACAACAGGGAGAGCGTGCGCAGGAGAGATCGCCTGGCCGACTCCGCGTGGACGCAGCTGTCGATCCTAGGGGTAATTTCGTCAACATCCCCGGCGGGCACTGCCTCCTCATTGCCTGGTCGTCATGGAGGAGGAGGAGGAGGAGGAGGAGGAGGAGGAGAAGCTTTCGACGCAAAAGAAGCGGACATTTTGACGGGGCTCAAGCGCTTAGCCTCGGTGAGGAACTGCTGCCTGGTGCCTCATTTCCTTTTGTCCTCCAACAAACCGGCATAGTAGAAGCTTGCGCACGTCCAACAGATCATGTACAGATATGTCATGTACAGATAGATCATGTACAGATACACCATCTACAGATAGATCATCTACAGATCATCTAGATCCTTACCTGCCGTTGTCACACGTTGTGCAGGATGTGTATAGTACAGATCCAAACCGGGAAACGTGTCCTAGATCTTTGGCAGATTTGTAATGGGTCGCACGTAGTCCCACCCAGCACAATGAGCTATGATAGATCATATAGATCATGAAATTATGTCTGCCCTGAATTATCTAGACCATCGATTGGAAATCGATTTACAGCCGTAGGTATCATGGACCCTTTTTAAGGGAAACTGCGATACGGGAAAACGGTATATAAGGGACTCTCCAATTTCTGCCCCACCATATTTGCCCACTACCACTGACTGTAAGGGACCGATACCAACTCTGATAAGGGACCATGGTACCGTATACAAGGGACCTCCAGTCCCGAAATAACTACTGTACTTTTAATAGTAAGTTCTTTAAAAGGGGCCTCTGGCTACTGCTGTATGGCCTGGAAGCTTGCCGTTTCATTTTCATGTGACTGTGACGTCGTATTCCGCCGCATGAACATGTCACGGTATGGGCATGCGATGCCACGTCACGTGTGTTGGCACAGTGCATGCACGTCCTGTGACGCCATGACGTCTCGTGTGACGTTATGTGACGCACTGGCATGTTCATGTATCGCCACGTCTATTCAAATTTCGCCGCCTGTCGATTGAAATCATTTGTGGGGTGGACAACCTTAATTCCGCACAAAGCGAATGATCGTATCAAGTAGTATGTACGTGGTAGATGGCAAGGCACCCACGAGGTAGATACATAGTAATACCCATTGCTGTCTCTGGAAGTGACCCCAGCAGAAATCAATCAATTCCTTGGAGGCTGTCGTCCATATGCGAGTCCGCCTCACAAGCGGCTCTTACTAGGACGCAGCTCACCCCTCATGCGACTCGCCCACCACCTCACGGCGCTTCGCGCTTGGTGCAAGCAATGTCTGCCTGGTTGGTGAAAACCCAACGTGCTCCGCCCCGGCATTGTAGGGATGCGAGGATCTGTGTCATACGACTACGGCCATGCACGGCATGAGTGCACCCCCCCCCACCTTTCTCGCTTGTTCCAAACTCACTGAAAAACAAAAACTAAAAATCGAGTGCGTATACACCTGGTACTGAAAACACTCCTCTTCAGATTGGCTCTGACACGTACCCCTTCCCTCCCCTTCCGCCTCCCCTCCCCTCCCCTCCCCAATAATGCCACACCTATTTTATTCCCCAATACATCCACTCATATTTCATCCCCCCGTAAAAACAAAAAGGACTGGTCGGATCGAGGTAAGGTGGTCGAAACCCTCACCGAGAGGGTTAGGGAGGCCAGAGAAAGGCGGGATGAAGACAGGGTGAGATTGGAAACCCTTGCGGAAGCCGCCAGGCAGGAGGCCGGGGCTAGGGGAGAGGAGCTGGCGAGGATGGCGGTGGAGTTCGAGGCGAGGAGGGCCGCGGCGGAGGGGGGGATGGCGGAGAAGGTAAGAAGGGTGGGGGTGACGGGGGGGGGGGTGTCACTCATGTCGTGCAGGCCGTAGTCTATGACCATCAGACTCCTCGCATCCCTACAATGCCGGGACGGAGCGCGTTGGGTATTCACCAACCAGGCAGACATTGCTTGCACCAAGCGCGAAGCGCCGTGAGGTTGTGGGCGAGTCGCATGGAGGGGTGAGCTGCAGTCCTGCTAAGATCCGCCTTTGAGGCGGACTCGCATATGAAGACAGCTCCAATGAGTAATTATTGATTTCTGCTGGGACACTTCCGGAGACAGCAATGGGTGTTACTATGTAATCTGACCTCGTGGTGCCTTAGCCATTGCACTACATACGTTGATACGACTCATTCCTTGTGCGGAGCAAAGGTTCTCCACCCCGCCCCCCCCACAAATGATCTACTCGACCGCCAGCTTTGGTGACCGCCAAAAAAAAATAACAAAAAAAAACGGTACCCTGGTCGTCTAGCTCACGCAGCGAGTGGCGTGTTTTACAGCGTCGTTGCCAACCGACGCCAACCCAACCTATAAATATATCATATATTTATAGGGGAGGGGGGAGGGGGAAAAAGAGGGGGGGGGAAAGAGAAACAAAAAAAAACGTGTGATTTGTGAAGCCTAGGCCGGTGCTAATGGAACACCACCTTGCAAAAACATGTTCCCAAACTAAAAAAAAAAGAAAAAAAAGCACAAGACATTATCGTGCCGCCGATGTGGGAAAAACTGGGAAAATGTTATATATATGCTTGTTTGTTTGTTTGTTTTGTTTTGTTTTGGTTCACAAGCGGCGGAAAATGTTTTCTCCACCATGTAAATTGTCGGCAGGCTGATAAATAATCAGCGCATGCGACGGTACGACTTCGATCTCCACAAACAATCAACCCACACCCTACCCTCTTCGTTTCGGGCAAGGGCAATGAATATAGATGACGGCCTCGAATATATCAGGTGGGGTCGTGGTCTAGGGGGCGAGAGGTTGCCCGTGCCGTCTGCAGAACATGAGCTACAGCAGATCATACAGATCATACAGATCATACAGATCATACATACCATACATGTCATACATATCATACAGATCATACATACACATATCATACATATCATACAGATCATACAGATCATAAAGATCATAAAGATCATACAGATCATACAGACCATAAAGATCATACAGATCATACAGATCAGGAACATATCTATCCTAAAACATCTAGATCATGAAGTGAGCATCGATGATCTGCCTGACGTGTGCAAATTGCCGATTCAACATCCAACAACATTCATACGACTACTCGTAGTTTTGTTTTGTTAAGATTACGGGAGAGCATAGTAATCAGGACCAAACATGCCTAGTAAAATACTGCAATGTACCACTTATTGTGTACGTGAGGGGTCCTGATTACGATGGTCCCCCGTTATAATTGGTAATATCTGACAAAAAAAAAAAAATGTTTATGGAAACCTAAAATAAACTAACCCATTGTTTTGTGACCATGGACTAGATTATGACGATGAGTTCATGTGAGAGCAGCAGCAACAACAACAAATACAACAACAACAATCGCTCAAGACTTGAGACACAAGCAAGACTCACCTGATAGGGCTGGGCGCACACGGAAGCATTCCGGTGCGGGAGCTCGTCCTGGGGCCTCCCCAAGACGCTCGGGAGTTGATCGTCCTCTGTGCCGGGCTAGCGAAAAGGTTAGCTGCCACTGAAACACGACGAAAAAACACACACGAATACACACAAACAAACGACGAAAAAAACCCGAAAAAACGAGAAAAAAACAAACAACAAAACAAAACCACACGAACCATACAAAACAACATCAAACAAGATCAACAAACAACCAGCCAAAACAACCAAGACAAGATACAACAAGAAGACAAGACAAGACATGCGACGAACAAACAAAACATAATACACAACACACAACACACGCACACGTATCCACACCCAAAACACCCAACACACAATCAGCCAAAGAAACACACACAAACAACACACGCGAAAACACCAGCAACAGCGGTACATGGAGGAGAGATGACCAAAAGCAAGCGACATCCCGACAAAAGTCCAGCCATCCATCCATCCGGACACATCCGAGCCGACGGCGACCACAAAAATAAAAACACCACAAACACGATCGACAGAAATACGACGGCGAAGGCGAAGCAGGAGCGGGGAAGGGGGACGGGAAAAACGAGAGAGGAAAAAAGGAGGAGTCAACAACCGGACTCGAAATACAAAACACGCCTTACATAGGGAACGTGCGTAGAGGCAATGAACTAACGACTTACATGTGAGCGAAAATGGTGACACTGCGAGATCATGAAATACGCGATGGCAAACCAATAGTACGAACGAAGCCGAGCGCAGAGAGAGGGGGGGGGGGGGGGGGGGGGGGGGGGGGGGAGGGGGTACCCATGCTTGGCCGTAGTAGCATGACCATAGACCCTCGCATCTATTACAATGCCGGGACGGGGGGAGGAAAAATAAAGATCACGGGAACATGAAAACAAACGTATGCCGCCACGCAATGAAACAAAAAACGTGTGCTGCAAGCAGTTTCTAGCTTCCGCTACTACTACTGATACTAGCTATCACCACTACTACTACTACTGCTACTACTTACTGCTACTGCTGCTACTACGTTTTGTTTCCTTCTTTTTTATCCTCCGGCGGATGTGTAAAAATAAAGCTTAAGCCCTCCACTACTACTACCACTACTACTCCTACCACTGCTACTACCACCACCACAACTACTACTACTTACTACCAAGACTACCACTCCAATTCCTCACCCACTCTTACATCACTAAACGCGCAGTCCTTTGCCAGCGACAAAAAACAATCACCACCAACTCCGTAAAAACAAAAACAACAAAACGAAAAACCTCACCTACACGAAAAAACAAAACAGAAAAAAAACTCACCGGGTTCGAGACCGCCAACCCTGTCTGGAAACGCCTCCGCCTCGTCCGGCGGGGTGGCGGGGCCCGCTTGCTCCTCCTCTTCAGGAACAAGGCTCGACGAAGAGCCGAAACACGACGAGCTGTCCTCGGCAGAGTCGCCCGCGCTGTCGAGCATGGACAGTCGCACCATGTCCCGCGTGTGGTCGACTTTCATCTGGTGATCGTCGTGGAACGAGAGGAGGGTGGGGGGGGGGGGGGGGGGGGGGGGGG